>JAUDJI010000370.1:0-14503 GCA_037389245.1 Oryzias sinensis | reverse complement strand
TTTTGTTTTTGTATTTTTTCTGAATCTCTTGAGAGAACCCCGCGACAGACACAAAATCCAGGACCGTGCGACAAACGCAGCAATCTGCATCCTGGCTGCACGTAAATGTGTGGGAATAACATCAGCCCTTATTTTGTCGGGACACAACTGGAAACACAAATCCACGTGTTTGAACAGTTTCTAAGGACTGAGCGACATATATTTCTGCTCTGAAAAGTTCACAAACCGCCCCAAAGCCACTCTGTGAGCTAGCGGCCCACACAATTCTCCCACACAAAACGCACACGTAAAATGCATCCTCCCCCCCTCAGACACAAAATTATTAATCCGGCTGCTCTGCTCACTCGGGTGCCAGTGGACCGAGTGAGCGGTGGGGGGACACGAAGCGCTCCTGCCCCGCATCTCCCTCTTGAGGGGTGAAGAGGGCGAAAAGCCAGCGGGCGAGGGCGGAGCGGTGCTTTTCACGTAGCCTTCGCAGAGCAGCTGGTCGGTCCCATATGCGCTCCAGAGCTTTCTCTCAGCGAAACATCCGTCCGTCTATGCATGACGAAAAACCAGAGCAGTAGTGACACACGATTGGAATGACTGTTTACATGCTCAACGATCGGATAAACGATCGGTATAACCCACCTATCTCGATCGGAAAGAAATTTTGAACCGAACGAGTCTGATCGGGGCAGAGTATTCCGAACGGCACGTTTACATGACGCATTTTCTTTCCGATCAGGCGTTCATTCCGATTACTTTTGCCCATGTAAACGTGGCTACTATTTCTCTAAAAACTCAATGTGAGCAGGTTTTCACATTGTGACGTAGATAAGTGATAAACTGTACCCCCCCCCCATGCTAAAACAGAAGCCCACTTTCCCACGAAGCTGGCAGTGATCAGCAAAAACGCTTTCATTTTATATGCACGGTATGCACATCCATCTTTGCAAAAGCTGGGATTTTGTTTGTTTTTGTGTGGCCGAAACACAGATATGCTGCAGAGGCCGGCTCTAGGATGATGTCATGAAATGGGCGGCACCCATATGGAGAGAAAGGCGGAGCCTCGGAGATCGAGTCGTCTCACTTCTGGGTTGGAAAGTGAGCCGCAAAAATAACTACAATTTCATTTAAAAAATTGTTGTTTGGTAGTCAAAGGAAAGGCTTAATAAAAGGTTGATATGGACACTTAAAACAAATTGGAATGACTAAAACGTGCAAAAACATAAACACAGTTAAATCCATTGAAAACATTAACAAGCTCCCACTACACAACAAAAGCCACTCTAAATAAAGTTTGGCTTTGGTCAGTGATCAGCAGATTGCTTGTTAAATATGGATCTTGCCAGGATTTTGTAGCCATTATAAAATCAAGCTTTAATTCACACATTTTAATGCCTTTTGAAAGAAGTAAAACAGCCAATTGGAATAAAAATCAATAAACAGAAATATAATCTTCTTTGAAATGCTAATAGTTTGAAACTTCTGGAAGTATCAATCCATTAAGACAGTGGCATCCAAATCCAGGCCTCAAGGGCCGGCAACCTGCTGGTTTTCCTGAAACCCTGCCTCATTTGCTGTTGATTACCTGGATCAGATGTGTTTGTCATGGTAGGGAGAACATGTCAAAGTAAGGGTGGGGTCATCTAAGACAGCACAAGGGTTAATGGGAATTCCTTTTTGACTGGCTCCTTTGTCCTGAGCCCAGACTGATGCAACCCTGGCTCTGGATTCAGTCTCTTCTGCATTTGCATGTTTTTTTCCATGACTCAAATGTGTAACAGGATATCACACGTAACTCAGCTGTACCCCCAAAAAGGAGAACTGGGCACACGTAAGAGCACTTTCTGTGCTTTTGTTGTCCAAAGTCTTTGTGATTCAGTTTGGTTTGCTAAGATTTTCTTTGTTCTATTTAAAGTCTAAATGACTGCGGGACAGGACCAGGATCTTAATTACATAAATGTGACTTTTAAGGCCAACAATTCATCTGCTCAAGGTAAGACTTTTCTTCCCCAATTTTGGCTTTTATGAACCCAAACACTTATATTTAACACATATATTTAACAAAACCAATAAATGCTTCTGTTTTGTTTGAACCTAAAAGTGATTTGATTGTCACTTCAGTTGTACAGAGGTTCATGAGAAACTTCTGTTTTTTCTAATAAAACATACTTTTCAGATGGATCATTTAAAGTTTAAAAAGGTTTGAAAAAACAGTCAAACTTGAGGGTGATTCCTCCCCCGACCAAATTGGAGAACATTTTTGACACATTTTTGTTTTGCGTCTGATTGGTTTAAACTGCTGGTTCTTTTATGGTGTTGTCTACATGGACTGAGTGCTTGTTTCTATTGTAGTTTAAGTTCCAGGAGACAGGCTGTTACGATGCTGTAAGCAGATGTTTTTCTGTTCCAATGAAACTTTTTAGACAATCTAACTTACTTTATTCCTACACAAGCATAAACTTTGTAGCACAAAACATTTTGTATAGGATGTTTTATTTTTAAATAAAGCAGCCAAATACTGCTTAGTGAGTTGGGTTTAATTTCTTCAGACATGGTTCTTGCCAGGCGTAAAAAATCCAGAAGTTGCTCGAACACTAATTTTCTAATAAGCCAAAACAAATAAAAAAATCTTTAAAAAAAACTACCATCATTGACATAAAAACATAAATACCAATAATAATAACAACTAATTTGAAGAAAAATGTGCAATCCCCTTCATCACAGACTGTGAGCAGATCAGCATTTGAGGACCTGATGGGGTCTGGGAGGTTTATGAGGTAAAAGTTAACCCTTTAACAAAAAAAAATGTTGCCGGCAATAGCAAATAGCACGCTCTTTAAACTCTTCGTAACTTTTCAACTGTTTATCCAATCAATGAATTCTGACATGAAGAAAGGCAGCATTGTAGAAGCTTCTTTATCCCTTGTGCTATCTTAGATGACCCCACCCTTACTTTGACATGTTCTCCCTACCATGACAAAGATGGATAAAGGTGGAAAGATTTCATGTAATCCATGGACACCAGTGAAGATCACAAATCATTGAAGAAAAAAGGTTCAGCGCACTGACTAGTGGGTCTAGATGACCCAACTCCAAATGGTAAAGTACCTAGGATAGCACAAGGGTTACATATTGCAACACAAAATGCAAAACTTGATGTTAGTTACATGTTGCATAATGGCAGAAAGGTGATTTTCTCTACGTTAGAATCAGCTGGTTTACATCAAATGGATATACAATTTACAAGTGCAAAATACATTTTAATGAAATATTTGATAGACATCAGTTAACTATATTTTATGCCATATTCATTCAGCTCTCCTTCACTGCCTTTTTAACTCCATCATTCCTTCCATTTTTTACAGTAGGCATATATATGGTTTAACAATTTTAAGTTTTAATGGAGCAACTTTGTCTGATATTACATTAAGATTACTGTTAAAATGCTGAGCAGATATAGATCTACAGATGAGGTTGAGTATATGTGATGTTTGTTCCTTTAGTGTTAGACAGCATCTTCTAATGGTTCTTTTAGGAACTTTTTGGATTTTTGGATTAAAACCCATCCATTCATCCATCCATTTTTTTAACCTGGTGACTATTGGGTGAAAGTGGGGTTCACCCATGACAATTCGCCAACCTTCAGCAGGACCTGAAATAAAACCATTAATTAAAAAACACGAACACATGAATGGAATAAAATGCTCAAATCCCTGCATAAAGCCTCTGTTCTTCTTGTCTAAAATCAAGTTATTAATAAGAAAAGATGTGTTAGAAAATGACCAAAGATTTTAAAGTACCATAGGTAGATCTGTCCATCTCTGTCAGTGGAAGGTGAGTTCTGGGTTTAGACTATGATGATGTCACTCTAAGGAAATGTTTGAGGTGAGTACTGAATCTGTGTGTGCTAACACACTGATGATGGGTAAAACTGTTGAAAGTTTTTTGGGGAAACATTGTTTTTCTTGATAATTTGGTTGAACTAACCTTTATCACTACAAGTCAATTATTATCTGTCATAAATACAAAACAGTATTTTAATTATATGCTTTTTTTATTCAACATTTATTTAACTATGTTACATTATTATTAATAGCATTATTTGTATCATTTTAAATAATGGTAAAATGAGAAATGCAAGTGCTGAAAGTCTGCCAGACTCGATCCAGCTTTTTTGACCTTTGCAGGACTTTTTCTTTGCAGAAAAAACACAGAACATGGAGGTCATCTATGATGAGGTGAAGACAGAAGAGAAGTCATGGGACACACATCCAAAAACCTCAGGTTAGTTTTTACAGGAAACAAAAGAAAACCACTTTGGACTTCATCACAGAAATCTGACTTTTTTTGCTTTAAGTTTAGACGATAAGAAGAAACCTGCATCTCATGGTCGTCTTGTTTGGGCTGCTGCCAGTTTAGGCATCCTTTGTCTCATCCTGATTTTTGTCATTGCCTCTCTCAGCATCTCCTGTAAGTCTGTTTCATTCGTGCTTCAAAGATTTTTGGTGTGAGAACAACAATAAATCTGTCTGTCTGACTGCAGTCGCGCAGGAGCACCAAACACAGAGCATGATGTTAACGGCGCAGAACCAGCGGCTGCAGACGGAGAAGACCGCCTTACAGAGGCAGATGCAGAACTTGAGCAGAGACAGGGACAAACTGAACTGGACCATCAGTGTCATCCTGGACTACCAAAACTTCCCTGTTACTGAACTCTGTCCACAGAAAGGTGGGGCTTTAAACCCCTCCTTTGAATTTAAAGGATGTACAGTAACATATATATTTATATACATTTGCATTTTGTTTTGTTCTTCAGTGTGTAAACCTTGCTTGGATGGTTGGGTTCTGTTCCAGTCAAATTGCTACCTGTTCACAAAGGATATGTATTACAGTAAGTGGAAAAACTGGAAGAAAAGCCAGGAGTTCTGCAAAGAGAAGAACGCTGATCTGGTGGTGATTGAAACCTTGGAGGAACAGGCAAGACTCCCTTCATTAATCTAGATTTACAACTAAGAAAATGTTTCAGATAGTCCATCAACTCTTCAACAAGCTTTCAACTTGAGGTTACCTCACTGGTTTTGAATGTTGTATTTTGCTTTAAGGATAAAGTCCCACTCTGATCCTCTTTTGAACTGCCTTCAAAGTGTTCCCAGTGGTCTTTCAATAATGATGATGCAGTTTTAGGCAAAATCCAATAAACTTGTGTAAGCCCTCCCCACTTCCCATCATCCATCTGTTTACACTCTCTCCTGCTAGTTTACACCCCAACCCAATATTAGCAAAACAATAAAAATGGCGAACAATATTGGAGCTTTCCGGCCCTACAGTTTTGAGCCAGATGCCAGCCAAGACGAGGTAAGATGTGCATGAATTTAGTTATTTACACGTGGATGCACCTGAATTAGGTAAATTAATTATTAAAGATTCCATTTATACCATATCTAGTGTTTACATATTCACATGGGTGTTGTCTGCTGTGATGCTCTCAGTCATTTTCACGATGTAATAAAAAAACACCATACCTCAATCCAAATGGTATTTTCCAATATCAATGTAATTGATTCATTTTCATTTCGTTTTGAAACAATTTTATAAAGGTGTAGGTCAATTTGTTTAAATTCAAATTACAACTTAAGACAGATCGATCTGGTTGAATCGTTGGAATGCAAATCCTGTCCTGAATCCTGAGCTTGTGGCCCGCCCCGTGTATTTTCTAAGTCACAAATAAAGCCTTTTTCCCACAGCATTTTTTCATCTGCTCTGATTGACAACCATTTGAATGAAGAAATACTCAGAAACACAATCTTGAGCTTAAGTTTCTTTATATTTGTCCTCCACCTTCAGAAAATTACCACAAGACCATGTTAAAAACATTATTTTCATCAGAGGGGGTCTTTAATTGTTTAAAGAAGTCTTTAATATGGAAAACGTTTTTTTCGTTTACAAAGAACAATCGAGTTTTTACGATAAACTCATATTTGGGGCTTTTCTAACACCTTTTTTTTTATCTTTTTAATCAAATTTTCAATACAAACCTTTTTGTCTTTTTAAATATCCTTTTTTTGTGTTTGTTAAATTTCATAGGTTGAAGACACAGAACTGGAAGTGGGATCACGTCTCTACTAGCTTTTTAGTTGCAGATATTGTTAGTTATATTTATCTTTTAATAGATTTTTATACTTTGATACAGTTCCTTATCAATTATAAAAGTGATGCAGTTTTATTTTATTGTGAAGTACAGTATATATATTTCTTATCCATCCATCCATCCATTTGCTGTATCCCTTTTTGGGTCACAGGGTTGCTGGAGACTGTCCTGGGTACTGTTGGGCAAAGGCAGCATTCACCCTGGACAGGACCCCAGTCTGTTGCAGCGCAAACAATCACACTAACAGATAGCATTGCAAGAACTTTTTTTTTTTAGGATGGCAACATTGACGTTGTTAAATAAAAAAATAAAACAGTGAAGCTGTGTTCATGAAAAAAAGTAATTTTTTTATGCTAAATGTAAATGTCAGTGCTGTTTGCTTTTCCAAAATAAGGTACAAAACTAAAAAATTTTTGAGTAATGATATTCTTCTGTATTTTACTTGCAGGAGTTCATTAATAATAACACAAGTGAATATAACAGTCCAGAGCATGGCTACTGGATCGGTTTGAGCAAGACGGACACATCTGGCACATGGATGTGGGTAAATGGAGGAAATCTCACAGTGATGTAAGCAACACACATGCATGGATGGACAAAACACACATGTATGCACACATCCTCACAAGTTCCTCATTACTGCTGCTGATATCTATCTGAATTTATAAAAATAAAGTGAAGTTAACCCCACTAGAGTTATGTGAATTCATGTCCTCCCACTTCCTTTCAAACAATAAATCAAACTCCATTTGACAATAATCGGTTTTAATAGATTCAGTGTGTCATGTTTAAATGTGTAAGAGCAAATATGTTTACTTATGATGAAGAATAATTGCACTGACATCATTTACATGTGGATGTAGATGGATATGTTCTTTTATTTTTGTTATAGTACCTTGAAACAAACTGATTCCAACATCTCTGAATCTCCACCATGATGACTTTCTTCCTTAGGTTCTGGACAACAGAGCAGCCGGGCTACACACAGGCCTGTGCTTTAAGTAAACCACAAGCAGATCCTCTGGCCAGCTGGGACAAAGTGAGCTGCACCATGTGGAACCGCTGGATCTGTGAGACCAGAGCTTTGATCAAACCTGATTAGAAAGTCAAGCTGGGAAATCCTACATGACAAAGTCTGTAAATGTGTGACGTTTCTCAAACATTTGGAAGTCTGTAAAGTGTTTTTCATTTTTGTGTGTGTTTGAACGGGATTCAAACTAAGCCTTTACGCTCCTAGAAAAGGGCAAAAGTGTCTTTGCTCAGCAGTTTGCTTATTTGTATACATAGTAAAAATTATTATTGTAGACTTTTCAGCCTGACAACAACCCAAACGGCTTAAGAAATGCTTAGCTGGTTAAAACAAGGCAAGTTTATTTGTATAGCACAATTCGTACACAAAGTAATTCAAGGTGCTTTACAAAACAGAAAAATGCATTAAAATCACAATACATCATAGAAATAATCAATGTAAAATTTACTTTAAAAGAAAAGAAAAAAATTGAAAATCGATTTAAAAATAAAGGAAGGAAAGGGAAAAAAAACTGCAGATAGGACCTTTCAGTCATATACACGGTTAAACAGAAATGTTTTAAGTCTAGATTTGAACATGAACACAGAAGAGGCCTGTCTTACGACTTCAATAAGGCTGTTACAGATTTTAGCTGCAGAATATTGAAACGCTGATTCCCCTTGTTTAGTTCTGACTCTGGGAATCAACAGGAGGCCGGACCCTGAGGTCCTCAGAGTACGAGATGGTTCATATGGCACTAACATGTCAGAGATGTACTTTGGTGCTCGGCCATGGAGAGACTTGTACACAAGCAGAGCTGCTTTGAAGTCTATTCTTTGAGGTACAGGGAGCCAGTGCAGAGACCTGAGCACAGGACTAATGTGATCATACTTCCTGGTTCTGGTCAGGACTCGAGCAGCAGCATTCTGGATGTACTGAAGCTGTTTTACAGCTCGTTTGGAGAGGCCGGTGAGCAGGCCGTTACAGTAGTCTAACCTACTGGAGACAAATGCATGAATAAGTATCTCCAGGTCTCGCTTTGAGATTATGTTTTTGATTTTGGCAATGTTTTTCAGGTGGTAAAATGCCGCTGATGTTACTGACTTGATATGGCTGTTAAAGTTCAGGTCAGAGTCCATGATTACCCCTAGATTTCTGACTTGATTTGAGGATTTAAGAGACAGAGAATGAAGGTAGCTGCTGACACTTTCTCTTTGTTTCTGTGGGCCAAAAACAATAACTTCTGTCTTGTCTGAGTTTAGCTGGAGAAAGTTGTTCTGCATCCACGCGCTGATCTGTTGGAGGCAGTGGTTGAGTGAATCCACTGGCCCATATTCACCTGTTGTCAGTGACACATAGATCTGAGTATCATCTGCATAGTTGTGATAAGGAATGTTATTACTGCGTATTAACTGCCCTAGTGGCAGCATGTAGAGGTTGAACAGAAGGGGTCCCAGGATCGATCCCTGGGGCACACCACAATTCAAGCCCATGTAGTCTGAGACACAACTCCCAATTTCAACAAAATATTTCCTGTCTTCCAGATAAGACTTGAGCCAACTTAGGGCAGATCCAGAGATGCCAACCCAGTCTTGGAGTCTGTGCAAAAGGATCCCATGATCAACAGTATCAAAGGCAGCGCTCAGGTCTAGCAGGATTAAGACAGAGACTTTTCCATCATCAGTGTTCAGGCGGATGTCATTGGTTACCTTGATAAGAGCAGTTTCTGTGCTATGATGGGGTCTAAAACCTGACTGGAAAACATCAAATGAATTGTTTAATAAGAGAAAGTCAGTGAGCTGTTGGTAGACAACTTTTTCAAGGACTTTTCCTAAAAATGGCAGATTAGAGATAGGTCTGTAATTATTCAGTACAGTGGGATCAAGACCGCTCTTTTTCAGGAGGGGTTTAATGACTGCAGTTTTTAAGGCCTCTGGAAATATTCCAGATTGAAGAGACATGTTAACTATTTGAGTAATTGATGGCAACACACTGTTCAAGACAGACTTTAAAAATCTAGTGGGTAACACATCAAGGCAGCATGTAGACGAGCTCAGACGGGTGATGGTCTCTTGGACAATTTGGTCAGTGACAGGTACAAAGTGAGTCAGCTTAGAGTGAGTAGGTGGCCGTTGGATAGTTATATGTGTTGTGGAGTTGATGGCTTTTTTAATGCCCTGAACCTTGTCATTGAAAAATACAGCAAACTCATTACATTTAGGTGTACAAACCAGTTCTATTGGTAGCTGGGTTGGAGGGTTAGTTAATCTGTTAACTGTTGTGAACAGGATACGAGAGTTGCTGCTGCAACTTCCAATTATTTCAGAGAAGTACCTTTCCCTTGTTCTGCATAAGATCTGGTTGTAAGCGTACAACTCCGCCTTATATATTTCATAATGAACCTGGAGTTTTGACTTGCGCCACTTTCGCTCGGCTCTGCGGCACTGTTGTTTCTGTGCCCTGACTAGATCATCATTCCTCCAGGGAGCTTTCTGTCTATGTTTTCTCAATTTAACTTTCATAGGGGCAATGGCATCCAGAACATTCAAGATGCTAGAAGTAACAGAATTCAGCATTTCATCAACATTGGCACCAGAGACGATTTCAGGGTTTATCATTTCTACAAACTGTGCCCTAGTGCTCTCATTTATTTGTCTCCTTTGGACAACTGCAGGGCCAGGCGGTGGTTTGGGAGCAACAGACAGGTCAAAGAATACACAGAAATGATCAGAGAGGGCGACATCAACCACACTGACATTGTAAATAATAACCCCCCTTGTGATGAGCAGGTCCAGAGTGTGCCCTCTGCTGTGGGTGGGGCAACTCACATGCTGAATTAGACCAAAGGTTTCAAGGACAGCATTGAGCTCTTTTGCATTTCTGTCATTGACATTATCAACATGAACATTAAAATCACCTGTAATGACTAGACCATCAAAGTCTGTGCACACAACTGAGAGCATTTCAGTGAAATCATCAATGAAACTTTGGCTGTGCTGAGGAGGTTTGTACATGACTATGCAGAGTAAGGGAGGAGTTTGTTTTAGTTCAATCTTAAAGGACACATACTCAAATGATGAAAACACACCAAATGATAGTCTGCGGGTTGCAATATTATCTCTAAACAGTGCAGAAACGCCTCCACCCTTTTTATTTTCTCGTATTTCCGATTCATGTTTGTAGTTGGGGGGAGTTGATTCGACTAGAACTATGTTTCCTGTGTTTTTGTCAAGCCATGTTTCAGTTAAAAACATAAAATCAAGATTAAAAGAAGAGATAAGATTATTGATTAAAAATGATTTGTTGCATAAAGATCTGACATTGAGTACAGCAAGTTTGAGCTTAGTTTCCTTGGGACTGGTCAAAACCTTCTTGCAAGGGATGTGAACTAGATTTCTTTGATTGGACAATCTAACTGCCCTTTTTTGCATTCTACGTGGTGCAACTACAGGTATAGCACCAGAAGGAAGCTGTTCATCACAGGGCCCCAGTTTGACATAACCTTTCCTAGGACACTGGGGGCCCGTTTCATCCTAGCTCCGGGGAATAGCACCTCTAGAGGCGCGCAGGAGAGGTTGAGTTGAGGGTAGTTTGGGTGATGGACCGGGAGGAGCGGGAGCTGGACGGGATTTGGGTGAACGACGGAGGGGGCGTGTTGGAGGGGGTTTGGATGAAGGCCGTGTTGGAGGGACTTTGGGTGAAGGATGAGGAGGGGGCGCTGGAGGGGTAGGAGAGCTCCTGTGTGGTGTGAGGCTCACAGGTGTTAGGGGAGCCATCTTAATTCCTGACTTAATGAGGCTATCAAAATGGCTAGGTAGGGCCATGGGTGAAAGTGGGGGGGACGAAAAGGAAAGTGATTCTTCACTGGGAGTAGATGTAGCAGGGGGCGCCCACAGCTGGTCAGATGGTGGAATTTCTGGGGCCAAATCTGGTGGTTGTTGTTGTGGTTCTGCAACTGGGTCCTTAGCTGGCGGTAGTTGTTGTGGTGCTGGTGCAGGTGAGTCCTTAGATGGAGGTGGTTGCTGTAATGCTGGTGGAGCTGAGTCCTTAGATGGAGGTGGTTGTGGTGCTGGTGCTGCCGGATCCAAGTCTTTGACCGGTGGTGGTGGAGGTAGTTGTTGTTGCCATTGTGCTGTGGTTCCTGGGACACTGGCTCGGTCCTTCCTTACTGCCTTTTCAGGGCCTTGGCCTCTATGCCCCAGAGCGTGGAGGAGGTTCTTCACTAACTCTCTTGCTCCACCTCTGTTCAGGTGTGGGCCTCTTCCCATGAATAGGTCCTTTCGTTTCCAGAATGTATTGAAGTTCTCAATGTAATGCAATCCTCTGGAAGCACACTCTCTGGAGAGCCAATTGTTCAGCTGAAACAGACGGCTGAACTTGAGTGACACTCCATCGATGTTAGGAAGAGGTCCACTGATGAATGCTTCAACCTCTACTTTGTCAATCTCTTCAAATAACTTCATGAAGTCCTTTTTCAAACGTTCGGACTGTTCTTTTCTGATATCGACAGCACCTACATGGATGATTATTCGTTTAACTCCTTGGTACAAGACTTTAGATAAGAGTCCTGTAATCACTGGAACAGTAGAACTTGGGCAACATAAAGTTTGCATTCTTCTGTGGCTGACTCCACTGATAGCGCCATCTCCAAGCAGCAGCGTATCTCTGACCTTGACGTTTGGCACAGATTTTCTTTCTGCCTGTGCTTTGTTGCCAACATTATGACTCCTTCTCTGTGGTCCAATTTCACTGTGTTCTTCAATATCACATTGTGTTAGGGGTAAAAATCTGTTTGTGAGCTTTATTTCGGATGTTCTGTCATCTTTACGCTTTGGCTTAACACAGAGTTCCTCCGCACAAAGTTTTGGAAAGGACACAACATCACTCAGGTCTATGTCACTGTTATTCTTCTCATTTGTAGTAAGAGTGGGCTTCTTACCACCCGATGTTACTGGAAGGGTCTTGTGAAGTCCATTTTCAGTTTCCAAAGTAAATATCCGTGTTTGTAGCTCTTTTATTTCTTGTTGGTAGATCCGACAGCGTTCACAGTGGGAGTTTGTTTTTCTTCCTCTTCCGGACATGTCGCTGGCTTGTCAAAAATATTGATTTGTATAGGTGGAAGTCACAAAAAAGGATGACCAGTCTGATATTCCAGGACGTGTGGAAGTCATCAAGCCCGTTTTATGGAATAAGCTCCCAGCTCATGTAAAAGAGGCCGATTGTCAGGTGGGGAAGGCTGGTGAGCAGGAAGGACCCAAAATGCAGAGACAGAGGCACACGGTTCCAGGGCAAGGGATTTAATCTTAAAAAGCGCTGCAGAGTAGGATAACAAAACAAAAACTCACTGTGAGCAAACCATGAACAAGGCAGAAGGGAGTCAGGGACAAAGAGACAATAATGACGTTACACGAGAAACATTAAGGACGTTAATGGACCAGCACAAGAGGAAGGCAGAGACGAGACTTAAATACAGACAGGGCAGACAATACACAGGTGAACATGATCAGGACAGATTGGGACAATGGAAGTGAAACTCAAAAACATGACAAAACAGGAAACCTTTCAAAATAAAACAGGAACCAGAACTCAACCATGACAGAACAAGACAGAAAGCAAAAACCAATACAAAGAAACCCAAACCATGACACCGATTCAGTTTCTACATTCAAAGTTAGACTGAAAACATTCCTCTTTGGACAGGCTTATTGTCAGACTAGCTAGTTTTCAGAGATCATTTAACTTAATGTTAATGTGTTTAAATTAAACTTAATAACAATAACTATTTGTTTTTAGTAGGCTGCTAGAAGTTGAAGCTGGGGTAACTATGGTGCACTGGGGTTCTGTCCTCTATTCTCTTCTACTTCTAACCTTCCTCTCTTCTCTATTCTTAATCATTACTCATCCTTTAGTTCTCCATGCCTCTGTTTGGTGCAGTGCGATTCATGTATTCTCCCTCTTTCCCCTCCTGGGGAGTGGGAGTGCTTCCAGTTTCCAGTTGGCTCATCCGTGCTCCTGTTCCTGACCATGTACCTAGTCTCTGGCTTGCCTCTGCTACTGCTCCTACACCTGGCTGTGGTTCCTGTCTCCGGCTCAACTAGCGCCCCCAGCCGTCCCCACAACTCCATCTGGATGAAGCTCATCTGCTGGACTTTAAATATGTAGTTGTAGCATTAGATAAGTTAATTCTTCTCTATGAGTTCTGGTGCATCGCCTGTCCGTCCTGGGGGAGGATCCCTCCTTCATGTCGGTACCCCTGAGGTTTCCGGAATCCGTTTTTTTTAGGAGTTTTTTCTTACCGCGAAGGAGGGTCTAAGGCCAGGGATGCCAGTTTAGCTTGGTCTGTTTAGTTAAAGTTTTAGTATTACCCTATTGAATTCTATGCATTTATGATCCTTTTTGATTGTATGTTTACCTTACAATAACTGTACGAAGCCCACTGAGACGACTGTTGTTGTGAATTAGGGATGCACGAATAAAATTGAATTGAATTGAATTTGGGAGTGTGATTTCTTTAGCCTATCTTTAGCCTATATGTCATCAAAATCTGGCAAATGTTGTGCATTAGCTTTAGCTTGGGCTCCTCCGAGAATAGCATCTACAGGTAAAATGTACACCACAGCCAACGTCAATAGATGGCCCTGATCATCAATGTTGTCACAGGGTTCTCTTAAGAAATCCAGGAAAAACATCAACTTGTAGGCAAGCCAGAAAAAGATTTCCTTTTTTTTATTTTAATAAAGTCTTTGGGGCATACAAAAAATAAAGCAGAAATGAGGTCAAAAACAACACACATATTTGTCTGACTTCAGAACAATTCACCTCCTTTGTGTGGCCACTTCCACCTAATTAGACATTTTACACAAAATAAACAATTATTTTCAGATATATTTAATTCCTGTTATTCAGGTCAGAATCATCAGAAAATCTTTTTGTTTTGCCAAAATCAAAAACCTAATGTCAAAGCCAGACCTGGAGATACTTATTCATGCATTTGTCTCCAGTAGGTTAGACTACTGTAACGGCCTGCTCACCGGCCTCTCCAAACGAGGTGTATAACAGCTTCAGTACATCCAGAATGCTGCTGCTCGAGTCCTGACCAGAACCAGGAAGTATGATCACATTAGTCCTGTGCTCAGGTCTCTGCACTGGCTCCCTGTACCTCAAAGAATAGACTTCAAAGCAGCTCTGCTTGTGTACAAGTCTCTCCATGGCCGAGCACCAAAGTACATCTCTGACATGTTAGTGCCATATGAACCATCTCGTACTCTGAGGACCTCAGGGGCCGGCCTCCTGTTGATTCCCAGAGTCAGAACTAAACAAGGGGAATCAGCGTTTCAATATTCTGCAGCTAAAATCTG
>JAUDJI010000369.1:0-14509 GCA_037389245.1 Oryzias sinensis | reverse complement strand
ATTTTCCCTCTCATGACTGCCTTTGCTGTTTCCCACAGAATGCACGGTGAGATGTCTGGAGTATTGTTGAATTCTAGGAAGGTTGCCCACTCTTTTTTAAAGAATTCAAGAAATTCCTGGTCTTTTAACAGAGATGTATTAAACCTCCAGGTTGTACCTGAGGGTGTGGATACTTCCCTAGAAATATTTACAGAGACTGGTGCATGATCACTGATAATAATTGGATGAATGTTGGAACTTTTAATTTCTTTTAAAAGAGAGTTACTGATTAATAAATAGTCTAAACGGGAGTGTGAGCGGTGAACTGGAGAAAAAAAGGTGAATCCCTTAGTGCTTGGATGACATGAGCGCCACGCGTCGCAGAGACCCAGATCATTCATGTACTGCTTTAGAATACTTGCAGACCTCCATGTGCGCTGGGTTGCTGCTGTGCTGAGTCTGTCAAGTTCAGGGTCCAGAACCAGATTGACGTCTCCTCCTATAATGATTGTGGAGTCAGAGTGAACTGAGAGTGAGGTGAAGAATCTGTGAAAGAAGGAAGAGTCGTCAAAATTCGGACCATAGATGCTGGCTATGCAATAGTCCTTATTCTGGATGGATATATTAATGATTACAAATCTACCTTCTGGGTCAGTAACTGTATCCTTATGAGTAAATGTAACGTTTTTATTCATCAAAACAGCAACTCCTCTTTGTTTGGAGTTATAACTAGAAGAATATATGACTGGAAATTTTGAGCTGCACAGGAGGTCCTGAGATTGTGCACATAAATGGGTCTCCTGCAGTAAGGCTATATCTGCTTTAAGATCATCCAGGTGAGATAACACTTTCAATCTCTTTGGTCCAGAGCCAAGCCCACGCACATTCCAGCTAACAATGTTAAGACTGTTCATAACTGCTCTGACCAAGAGAATGTAAGGCTAAATAGAGTGTGTGCCGGTCCATGTGCGCGTGCCCGCTGATCGATGAAGAAACACTGTGCGTTTGTGTGCGTTTCCTGACTGTGTGAGCTGCATGTTGCATGTGTCCTATGTGGGCTTATGTGCGGTGTTTGCGGGATGTCCGCGAGTGTGTGCTGGTTCGCGTGTGCTTGGCCGTGTGCGCGCTTGTCTGCGCGCGCGTGCCCGTTCCGTGCATAAATAGAAACCAACTTACCGGGGGACGTGTTGCCTTTGGATAATTTACATATGAGGAGGGGGGGAGAGAGGGGAAACTAAAAAGAAGAAAGAGGTAAAGAAAAACAGAAAGAAACAAACATAACAAGAAAAACAACAGAAACATGAGAGGGGAGAAAACTTAAACTGCTTCAGCGAGATGGAGGTGTGGATTATTGATGAGCCGGTTTCATTCATTCAACACGTTTAGCCGCTGTTTTTTCGGATGTCAGATCTTCAGCAAAGCCAGGGGGTGATCTCCGGGTCTCGGAAGAGCCTTCCATCTACAAAGAGTTTATCCACAGAAACCACGGCTCTAGACCCGTTGGCAAGGTGTTTTTTCCTCAGAGGAAAAAGGATCTTTCGGCGCCGCAGGATCTCAACCGGAAACTGGTCATTGACACTGAAATGTGTCCCCCTCAGTTCCCGGCCGCGACCCTTCACCATCTCCTTTTGCTTGTAGTTGTCAAACTTGGCTACAATCGGTCGCGGACGCTGGTTGTCGGACCTTCTTCCTCCGAGCCGGTGCACCCTCTGGAACGCGATCTTCTGCACCTCCTCCTGGGGGAGTTTCAGGTGGGCTTCCATGAAGCGTTTCACCGTCGCCTCCGGGTCTTCTCCTGCCTCCTCTGGAACCCCCGCGATCACCAGATTGTCCCTCATGCTCCTCGACTGAAGGTCCAGGAGGGTTTCTTTGATCGAACGGTTCTCCTCAGAGAGGCGAGCGGTGTCACTGCTCAAGGTCTTGACACTTTCTCTGAGGGCCTGATTCTCCGCTGCGAGCTCCCGCACCTGCTGCTGGCTGAACTCCAGAGACTCTCGCAGGCCTTGGAACTCTCTGTGGAGGATCTCCAACAGATTCAAGCGGCCGTCAAGGCTGGAGAGCTTTTTATCAATGGAATCTAAAGCGTCGCTGATTCCACTGCCTGGAGAGGAGGCAGCTCCGGGAGAACTTTCTGGTCGGACGCGTTTGGAGGAAGGAGTGGTGGTGTTGGTCTTCCCCATAACGACGGTATTGTAGCAGCCGTCTATATAATTCTCCAGGTCCTCCAGGCTGTCAAAAGGCTTATTCAACTTTTACAGATGTTAGTTTACCAGCTTAATTGATATGGCGGTAAAATGATATAATACTGAAATGTTTGTTCTGCTACTTACGCACCGCCAAGCTGAGTTGCCACACCGGTCTCGTTGAGTCTCGCGATACTACAGCATCGCACTTCCACACCTCCTCGCACTTCCACACCTCCCAACGCTATAATTTTTTGATGCTTCCATCTGGCTCATAAGATACGAGCCTAAGTAACCTCGAATTTCGGGCTACACGCATATCGTAACACAGCTCAAGAACGTCCTAATTTTGAGGCTTCCACCTGGCAAATAGTTTTCATAACATCTAATCTGAGATTTTGTATGCCATTCTGATACTAACATATCAGTTGATTCAAGTAAGATAACTCATTGAAACTCGGAAGAGGTTTACCACCCCATCACTTCAGGGCAGAGTAGTTGCGTGGAATGCAGTCGTCGTTGCATATCCAGATCAGGTGAAGGGGCAACAATCTGCAGGGGAGCAGCATGACGAGCAGAGACTTGGAACTTGGAAACCATCCAACTTTGTCAAGGGTTTGACATCATCCTCCAGAAACTGGATTGCTGACCGGGGAGAGTGGGTCACAGGCTCAGGAAGCGATGCATAGATAGACAAAACAGTATTAGTCTTGGCAATGAATACATAAATAATTTAGACCTGATTAGTTTAGAAAGCTTAAGATGAAAGGGAATAAATTCCTTTTAAGAACAATTCTGAGAAAGAGAAATCAAGTAGTGAGTTTAAAGAGAAGGTTCTGTGTATTCATAGTACCATAGAAATCCATTAGCATAGATTCCGACAAGAAAGACAGTTAATATAGAATCTGCACGTAATATATCACCAAAATATATTTTATATATGCACCAATAGTAAGACCCTGTGGTTAGGGGGGTCAAAAAGAATACTACCAACGTATTCCCTGCGTGTCGTAAAAGGCGACTAAAAGGGACGGAGCGAGAGAACTGGGAATCTTCTCCCCTGTAACTACATTCCTAACTACGGACGGGGCAGAGCTGGGAAGGGGAGATTACCTCCCCAAACCCTTAAGATTGGGTCGCTGAATGTGCGGGGGTGTAGTACGGACGGAAGCAAAAGAGATCTGATTGGAAGGATGTTTGGAAGGAGGGGAATGAGCGTGTTAGCACTGAGTGAGACAAAGATGAAAGGGAAGGGTGAGTGTGTGTTTGGAAGTGTGAGTGGGAGAATGTCTGGTGTAGAGAGCGGGAGAGCAAGAGAAGGTGTGGCTTTGCTGGTGAGCTGTGAGGTGAGACGATGTGTGGTTGAATGGAAGGAGGCTTCACCAAGACTGATGTGGGTGAAAGTGAAATTTCGGAAGGAGCTGTGGGTGTTCGTGAGTGCATATGGTCCTGGCAGTGAGAGGAATGAAGAGGAGAGAGTGACCTTCTGGAATGACTTGGATGTGTGCTTGCAAGGATTTGGAGCAAATGTGAATGTAGTGCTGATGGGACATCTTAATGCTAGAGTGGGTGATGAGAAAATTGAGGGTGTTGTTGGCGGGCATGGTGTTCCTGGAAAGAATGATAATGGAGAGAGACTGATAGGAATGTGCACTGAAAGAGAGATGGTGATTGGGAATACATGGTTCAGAAAGAAAGAGATCCATAAGTATACGTGGGTGAGGCAGAGTGGTGGAAGAGTGATTGACAAAGCACTGATGGATTATGTGGTGGTTTCAAAGGTTGCATGTAGTAGATTGCTGGATGTAAGTGTGAGGAGGGGAGAGAGTGGAGGTATGTCTGATCACTATTTGGTGGAAGGAAGGTTGCGTGTGGGTATGCCATGGGTGAGATCGAGAAAGAGTGGGGAGGCAAGACAAGTTCTGAGAGTGAGTGTTTTGAAGAACAGAGAGAAAATGTGTGAGTATCAGAGGGAATTAGGTGGCAAGTGGAATATGGTGAAGGAGCAAATGGTTGTTGGAGTGGAGGAAGAATGGCAACAGTTCAAGAGTGCAGTGGTTGGAAGTGCAAAGGAAGTGTGTGGTGTGAGACATGTTGGGGGTGGTCTAAGAAAGAGAAATGAATGGTGGTGCGAGGATGTAAGGTTGGCTGTAGCAGAGAAGAGATGTGCGTATGAAGTATGGCTGCAGAGAAAGGACAGGGAGTCATATGAGTGTTATAAGGAGTAGAAAAGGGATGCTAAGAGAGCTGTGCGTGAGGCAAGAGCGGCTGCGGACGAAAGGTGGGGCAGACAGTTGACGGATAATTTTCGAGAGAACAAGAAAATGTTTTGGAAGGAGGTGAAGAGGGTGCGAAAGGGAGTGTCGGGGAGGGAGGAGAAGGTAAAAACAGAGGATGGAAGGATGTTGAATGAGGGGAATGCAGTAAGAAAAAGATGGGCAGAGTATTTCGAGAGGCTGCTGAATGTGGAGGAAGATCGGGATGCTGTGATTGGGATGGATGGAAGGGAAAGTAGACTGAATGTATTGGAAGAGTTGAATGAAGCGTTGATTACAGGAGAGGAAGTTAAGCAAGCTGTGGGAAAGTTGAAAGTAGGAAAGGCTGCAGGTGTGGATGGGTGTGCTGTGGAATGCCTGAAGTGTGGTGGAGCGATCGTGATTGAGTGGTTAGTGAGATTGTTGAATGTGTGTTTTGCAAATGGGCAGGTGCCGCTTGATTGGATGAGTGCGTGTGTGGTTCCCCTGTACAACGGTAAGGGTGATAAGTATGAATGTGGTAATTTTAGGGGTATTAGTCTGTTGAGTGTTGTAGGCAAAGTGTATGGGAGAGTGCTGATTAATAGGGTAGTGGAGGGAACTGAGTGTATGATTGGTGAAGAGCAGTGTGGTTTCAGGAGAGGTAGAGGGTGTGTGGATCAGGTGTTTGTTGTGAGACAGGTGTGTGAAAAGTTTTTGGCTAAGGGGAGGGAGGTGTTTTGGGCATTCATGGATTTAGAGAAGGCGTATGATAGAATTGATAGAGAGGCGTTGTAGGCTGTGTTGAGTATGTATGGTATTGATGGAAGGTGTGAAGAGTTATTATAGAAACAGTAGTGCGTGTGTGAGAGTGGGAAATGGCGTGAGTGAGTGGTTTCCTGTGAGGGTTGGTCTGCGTCAGGGATGCGTGATGCCTCTGTGGTTGTTTAACGTGTATATGGATGGTGTGGTAAAAGAGGTGAATGAAAGGGTGTCGGGTACGGGTGTGAGCATGATAAATACTGACGGTAGCGAATGGAGTGTGAATCAGTTGCTGTTTGCAGATGATACAGCACTAGTGGCTGACTCAGAAGAGAACTTGGCACGTCTGGTTGAGGAGTTTGGAAGGGTGTGCGACAGAAGAAAGTTGAGAGTGAATGTGGAAAAGAGTAAGGTGATGAGGTGTACGAGGTTAAAGGGTGAACGTAGATTGAATGTGGCATTAAATGGGGAGTTGTTGGAAGAGGTAGAGTGTTTTCAGTATTTGGGGTTGTGTGTCTGTGTGGATGGTGGAATAGGGGGAGAGGTAGAGTTTAGAATGAATGAAGTACGAAAGATATGGGGGGGAATGAAGAGAGTGTTTGAATGTAGGTCACTGGGAAAGGATGCAAAAAAGAAGATTGTATGAGGGTGTGGTGGTGCCTGCAGCGTTATATGGGGCTGAAACATGGAGTCTGAAAGTGGCGGAAAAGAGGAAGCTGAATGTAGTTGAGATGAGATGTTTGAGGAGTACGTGTGGTATGACGCGTATGGATCGTGTGAGAAATTATTATTATTATTAAGTTATCCGAGAGAGAACTGGTGTGATGCGAGAGTTGGCTGATAGAGCAGAGCAAAAGGCACTGGGATGGTTTGGACATGTTGAAAGAATGGAAAGGGAGCGATTGGTAAAAAAGGTATATGAATCTGATGTGAGTGGAGTGAGAATGAGAGGAAGACCGCAAATGGGATGGACAGAGGGTGTAAGGAGAGCGTTGAATGCAAGAGGGATGACTGTGGTGCAGGGGAGAGAGGCTGCTCAGGACAGGGATGGGTGGAGAGAGCTTGTGTATGAATGAATGGATGGGTGTGGTAGAGGTCTGGTCTTGGGATGAAGCGGCAAGGGGAAACCAGCCTTGGCTGAGGCCCTGTTGTGGAGGTGCCCACGCTGGAGTGTGCAGCTGACCCTGGTGCAGTGTGGTGTGGCTTAGACCAGGCCTTAGACCAGTCACACGCACATACACACACGCACTCACACACTGAAGGAGGAGGGTTTGGGGAAGAGACAGAGGGAGCTAAAATTGTGTGCCTTGTCTAGGCTACCCCACCTTGGTGGGACACAGCCTTGGTAAATAGATAAATAGTAAGAGAGAAGTAACCTTTAGACATTTCCGGAGGGACGCACCTTAGGAAGGCCACAGAGGAGCAGGCAAATAGAAGGATAACCAAGGTCCAAGGAGATTACGTAGACGAGGAAGGTCGCCATCCCACGTAGCATGGACAGCGGCTCGGCTAGATTTGAGGTTACAACTTGACAGCATTGGTTCACAATAGGTGGACAACAAAAGCACGTATAACTTAAAGTTAATTGCCAAAGGGGTGCCTGGAAAACCATAATGAAGAAAATTTTGAGATTGAAGAGAGATCATAGTCTGGTAGTATTTAAAATGGCTGAACCTCATGCATTGAGAGGCGGATGACAATAAGTTTCAAAAGGGAGATACTCTTAGTCGAGTGTCATATGCTTGAAGCAGGGCAGACTGAGGATTGGTTTGCGACCCAAAGTTTTTACTCTTGATACTGAAGCTAGAGAGCATCAGTGATAATTTCTACTTCTAATTTCCAGGAATTTAGCTCATAATACAAGTTATTTAAACACTAAACCATGTTAAATGATGGCACATTACCATTTATTAACGCGCTCTTGAATAAGCTTTGTAATAAACTCCACGGATGAATTCTCTCAGAACCACATGAGCAGTTGATGGACCATTAGAGCTGAATGTTTGGATTAACGACCAAACATTTCTGGCGGCCGGACATTCATAAACAAGTCTACATACATTTTTTCTCTCCCCCAAAGGAGGGTGGAGCCACAAAACAAGTTGAGGGAGACTGAAAACCCGAAACACACATCGCAATAACAAAACCATGCTAAGCGCAGAGAATTAGAGACCAGAAAAGCAACACAGAAAAATCCAGAACAACGGGAACACGGGGGGCCCTGGAAGGAACAACCCAGAACGAGAAAACAAGATGAACAGACAGCAGTGGGGGAGGACGCACACAGCAAAATACAGGTGGCCCAACAGCGACCGATTCATATCGTACCTCCAAAGATGGGATAGATTACGTGCCGCACAAACGCGAGAGACTACATAGAGGCAGAGAAGTATGCATCATAAACCAGAGATCCGTGCAGAAATAAATCCAGACGGGCAGAGAACCATATGCCTTCCTTAAATTTGATTTGATTTATTTCAATTATTGTAGTCAAAACAATAAAGAATTACACAGAACTACACATTACACATATTTATCAAACTAAATAAATCGGAAACCGAGATCCAAAAACGAGTTGCGACCACGGAGTTGCAAAAGACCGGTGACGAGGAAAACAGAACAGAGAAACATTTAAAAAGAGAAAACTGCAAAACAAAGGGGGCCCAATAGAATTACACTAAGTCCAGCACAGGGCATCTGAGAATTGAAGTTAAACATGACAGATACGACAGCCGAAGGAAAACTGACACATAACACTTCAAAACCCACCTAAGCCAGAAGACGCCGCCGGAAGGAATGGAGAGGCAGAACAGAGGGAGCATTAGCAGAATCAGCCTCCCCCAGCCACGTACAGCGTCCGGTGGAAAAGATTATAGGGATGGCAAAGCCGGCTAAGCGCAAAACAAAAACCGGAAGGATCACAAGGGAAAAGCTGCTGATGCAAAAACAAATAACAAAACATGAATAAATAAAAATGGAGGAACCGAGGAAGACAGACGACACAACCACGTCACACCTAAAAATGTCTGAGTGGCCACCTTAGGACCGAATCAAAACAGAAAAAAAAAAAAAAATGGGGCTCAGGGAAGAGCCCATCACAAACCCCCCCACAAATCAACCATAAATCCCTAAAACCAGAGAAACAACAAAACATCAGTGAGTCAGAGAAAACAGGGCCACGTACAACAGACACATACACAACGGGAAGGAATTTATTTCCCTGAAGGCCAGGGGAACGCTCCTCACATTTCCTAAGCTTACACAGAAGAGATGAGACCATACACTGACCAATCCAAATGCAGGTGAAACTAGCAAATGCACACAGCTTCAACAGAAAAGAAGTATAACAAAGCCACCACGACAAAGTCAGCACTGAATGATGGCCCACACAGCAGAAACCGGACCAGGTTCTGAAGAAACGCACCGTGTCTTTAAAAAGAACTACAAGTCCCAGGGTCCTTAGGGGCGTGACGTCATCCATGACCGCCGAGCAGGAAGAGAATCCGGAAGAAGATGAGGTTCGGCAAGATGGCGGACCGGGAGCCTGTTGTGTTCTAAACTCTGCAGAAGTTTGCGTGCCAAACCCTAGTAACAAGACAACAAATGAATACAGTGACTGACTACCGGTAAGAGAGCTTGCTTAAAAAAAAAAAAAAAAAACCGAACTCAACATTACTTACTCGCTCTGGGAGTTCCTGCTGGGGAAGATCTTTCAATCCACCACTATTAGCAATTGCTAGCTAGCTATTGCTAACGCCATGCCGAAACGAGATAAAATCAAAGGGAACATGTTAATGGACACAGATGAAGAGGGCGCAGGTTCTGCTTGTGCACTGCTGCTTGAATCTCCTGCTTCAAGTCCTCTGTCAAAGAAACAGTGCTCAGGAAAAAAAGAAGAACATGTGTCAAATGCTGATATTCTAAACGCAATCCGTGAATTAACAGGCAGATTTGCTTCCCTTGAAGAAAAGATCTGCAGAAACACTGCAGATATTGTAACCATCAAAGAAGTGGTGGAAGGATTGGATCACCAGGTTAAAAAAAGCGAGGAAAGAATGCAAGAGGTGAATCAGAGATTTTCAGATCTGGAGATGAAGACCGATGAGATGGAACGTTACAGTCGCAGGTGGAATCTGAAGATGTTCAACCTTCCTGAATCCACAAATGAAACAACGGAGGAAACAAGAGGAAAAGTTTTTGAGGTTTTTGCCCAGATTGCTCCAGAAGAAAGGCAGAAATTTGGCTTTCTCATTGACACAGTGCATCGCGTGGGACAGCGTAAAGATGAAAACAGGCCTCACCCTGTCATCATTCAATTCACAATGCGAGTCTTCAGGCAGAAAATCTGGAGGGCGTCAAAGGATGCTGCAGTCATGAAGGAAAAGAAGCTTCGCATCGCCGAAGATTTGACTTTTCGTGAAAGGCAGAACAGAGGAAAGATCTGGCCGTTGGTGGAAAAAGCTCGGAAAGAAGGGAAAAAAGCCACCTGGAGAGGACAGGATGCCATCATCGATGGAAAGAGAGTTTCAGCTGAAAATCTAAAAGACTGATTTATGTAACTGTAAAGGTCGGTAATTAAGAAATATTCCCTTTGCAACAATCATTTGTTGACTTAGAATTTTACCTTATGAAGGCATGTCAAACTTTCGATAAGTTTTTTGTTTCCAACTTATCCCTAAAGCTAGGTAAGTTGGTATAGAATTGTTATTTGTTCTTAGTTCTTATTTTCAAGTTCTGTGTTCTATAAGCTATGACTGATTTTAAGTTTAACTCTTTAAAAATAATTTCTTTAAATGTTAGGGGACTACGTGATACAACCAAGAGAAAAGCATTATTTCTTTTTCTTAGAAGAACTGGCGGAAATATTTTTCTGTTGCAAGAAACTCACTCTTGTGAGTTGGATGAAAAATTTTGGAAATCTCAGTGGGGTGATCAGTATTTGTTCTCTCATGCTTCTCATCATTCTGCAGGTGTTTCAATACTCTTTAACAAATTTACTGGGGATATTTTAGAAAAAAAGAGTTCTGAAGATGGCAGATGGATAGTAATGGCGTTAAAGCTGGATAATTCCATTTTCATAATCCTTAATATGTATGGTCACAATATTATAGCACAAACAAAACAATTAGCCACAGATGTTTACAATATTATACAGACTTTTATAAAAAACTATAAAGATGCAATTCTGATTATTGGGGGAGACTTTAATGATGCCCCAAATGATTGTGTGGATAGATTTCCAGTGAGAGCTCTAAACTCTCAATTTAAATTGACTGATTTCTTAATTGATAAACTTTCCCTCATTGATGCATGGCGTTTTCTCAATCCTAATAGCAAAGAGTTTACCTGGAATAACTCTCGTAAAACTCTACAATCAAGAATAGATTTATGGTTAACATCCTGTAATTGTCTACAATATATAACTAATATTTCACATTGTTATGCCCCCTTTTCTGATCACAAAATGATAACTATCCAACTAAATGGTTCAAAACACAAAACAAACAATAAATTAAGAGGATATTGGAAATTTAATAACAAATTACTTGAAGATGAACATTTTGAAAATTCCATTAGACAAGAAGCAAAACATATATTTGGAAATAAAAGCATGAATGCTAAGCAGAAATGGGAATTCTTTAAATTTAAAGTCAGATCAATAGCAATTGAACGTAGTAAAACTCTACTCTAAACAAACAGGCCAAAGAAAATACGATAATGGAAGCTATACAGTCTTTATTAAACAAAACGGTTCTTTCTGAGGATGAAAAGACAAATTTAACCCAACTTCAAAATGAAATAGATAAATTATACATCGAAGCTGCAAAAGGCGCCTTCATTCGATCTAGAGCAAAATGGCTAGAAAACGGAGAAAAAAATACCAGCTACTTTTTTGCTTTAGAAAAACGAAATTATAAAAGAAATACAATTACAAAGTTGAAAATTGATAATAATATTTGTACTGACCCAACAGAAATCGCAAACCATGTAAAAAGATTCTATGAAGAATTATATATTTCCAAATTTAATGAAGAATACAGTCAAAATTTTTTAGGTAACCTAAAAGAACACATCCCTTCTATTTCAGACACATTCAAATCTATCTGTGACGATCCTTTAACTAAAGAAGAGCTGCTTAATGCCTTAAAAAAGATGAACAATGGGAAATCTCCAGGAAATGATGGTCTTTCTAAAGAATTTTATTGTCACTTTTGGGATGTTATCAATCTTCATCTAATGGAGATGTACAAAGAGTGCATTGTACAACAAGAAATGACATCTACAATGAAACAGGGTTTAATTACTTTAATACCCAAACCAAATAAAGACCCTGTTTTGATAGAAAATTGGAGACCAATAACTCTTTTGAATGTGGATTATAAAATATTAGCTCTTGTTTATGCCCAACGATTGAAAAGTAATCTACACGAAATTATTAGCGAGACCCAATCTGGTTTTATGAAAAATCGACATATTAGCAATAATATAAGGTTAATTTTGGATTTATTAGACTATTCAGAACACATTGATTCTGAAGCACTCATTCTTTTTTTAGACTTTTACAAAGCTTTCGACACTGTAGAACATCCCTTTCTCTATGATGCACTGAAATTATTTGGCTTTGGGGAAAATTTCATTTCTATCGCTAAAATGTTTTATAAAGACATTAGCAGCTCTATTCTTCTTTATCCTAATACATCCCAAAGATTCTCCATAAATAGATCAGTACGCCAAGGATGTCCAATTTCTCCATTTTTCTTTTTAATTGTTGCAGAACTACTTTCATTAAGAATTAAAAATTGTCCAAACTTATTAGGTTTATCTATATTTCAGAAAGAAATCAAAATAACACAACTAGCAGATGATACTGCATTATTCTTAAAAGACAGAAACCAAGTTGACCTTGCTTTAAGCACAATTAACTCCTTTTCAAATGCCTCCGGATTACACCTTAATTTAGGAAAATGTGAAATATTAAGTATTAAAAACGTAAAATATGGAAAAATTCATAGTATCCCGATTAAAGATGTAGTTACATATTTAGGTATTAGTATAACTAAAGACATTAAATCTAGACAAAAGCAAAACTTCTCCTTGAGAATTAAAAAAATGCAGGATGTTATGAATATGTGGCTTCAACGAGATCTATCTATTTTTGGCAGGATCCTCTTGACTAAAGCAGAAGGGATCTCAAGAGTAGTTTATCCTGCCTTATCTTTATTTGTTCCTGATTCAATTTCCAAAGAAATAAATAACCTCTTAGTTAACTTTACATGGAAAAATAGACGTCACTATCTCCAGAAAGAACAACTTTATGCCCCCTCATGTAAAGGAGGGTTTGAACTCATAAATTTTTCTGATTTAAATTATACATTTAAAATTAACTGGATTAAAAAATGCCTTCAACACTCAAATTCAATTTGGTATTTCATCCCCTTCAATATTTTTAATAAAATTGGTGGCCTTCAATTTCTGTTAAAATGTAACTATAATATCAAAAAGATTCCCGTCAATCTCTCAAATTTTTATCAGCAGGCTCTTCTTGCTTGGAAGTTATGTTATAATCATAATTTCTCACCACACAAAAGTATAATTTGGAACAATGAAGACATAACAATACAAAATAAATCTTTGTTTAAACAAAACTGGATTGACAAAAAAATAATTTATGTTTCAGATCTTTTTGACGAGAATGGTACGATTTTGGATTATGGCAGATTTCTAAATAAAATGTGTTTTCCAGTAACCAGCAAAGAATTTAATGGTGTAATGAAAGCTCTCCCCTCAGGATTAATTCAGCTGATGACCTCTCACCTTAAATATCAAGACGCCTCTAAAATTGACTCTCCTTTAATGATTAATGGCATTGATATTCTCAATAAAAAATGTGACAATAAATATATTCGGAATACATTAAATGAAAAAAGACATATCACACCAAAAGGAGAAATATTTTGGAACAATCTTTTAAATGATATAAATTGGAAAAAAGCTTGGTTATTGCCAGATACATTTTTGTATAAATAACAAAGTTAAGAAATACACAAAAAAATTCTACATAACATTTACCCCACAAATATGTTTATATCCAAATTCTCAAATATAGAAAATAATTGTAGTTTTTGTATTGATTTCCCTGAATCAGTTCTTCATCTTTTCTACTTTTGTAAACTTTCCCTTGAATTTTGGAACCAATTAGAATGCTTTGTAAACAGCAAATTTAACTGTAACGTTGCTTTAAATTTGAAACAAATAGTTGCATATTATAATTCGGATGATAAAAAAGTAGAAAAAAGTATTAATTTGTTACTTCTCCTTTCCAAATTTTACATTCATAAGTGCAGAATAAAAAAAACAACTCCCAACTTCACCATATTTAAGTTCGAGATGCTCCAGTTTTATGAATATATAAAAAAAATTAACACACCCAAAGCAAGTAACACTGAAATAATTTGTGCTTCTTTGTTTGATAGGTAATCCCCTCCTCTAAGAAAACTTTGTATTATACAAATTATTATCATTATTTTGTAATCCCCTTTTATATATTTTAAGATAATTTATTTTTCTATCAGCATATTCTATTTTGGATATATTTGTGATTATTTTATATTATTATTATTTTTTTTTTCTTGAGATGATTCAATAAGTTTGGATTGATAACATTGACTATCAATGCTGATGCTCTTTCTGAGTCTTTGATGCTGGATTTTGTATGTTTATGCTTTGTTCAATAAAGTTGGAAAAAAAAAAAAAAAAAAAAAAAAAAAAAAAGAATCCGGAAGAAAACACTGCACAGAAGCGTGAGAGATAGTAGCAACGCCGCTCACCAAACATCCCGCGATCACGTCACTCGATAAGGCCGATACATCTCCCGATCGATCGCCACTGACAACCCGAATGCTTCAGGACGCTTCTCCTCAGACACGCGCTGGAAGACGCGAGGACCGCGGCTCTGAAGATGCGCCGGGAGCCGGGACAGCTGTTAGCCGAAAAAGAGGGGCAGACGCGGGGAGACGGACGTCCCCCCCCCCCCCCCCGTGAGAAGGGGGACCCACGCACGAAAGAACGTGGGGAGAATATCATGGCGTGGAAGGAGAAGAAGAAAAGCGAGCACGGCTAACCGGCAAAGAACGCAGTGCTGCAGTAAAGAAGGATGAACAACTTACACACCTGGACTTAAATAGGATGCTGCACAGGTGAGTTGATTAACTGACCCGCCCTAAGGAGCTGGCCTAAGTAAGCCTGCCTGAGTTGTCTGCCCGAAATGCTCCCCAAGGTCGCTCACTTCAGCATAACACCTGAAAAAATCAGACACACACGCACACGCAATACATACATATATATATATAT
>JAUDJI010000368.1:0-14514 GCA_037389245.1 Oryzias sinensis | reverse complement strand
TCAGGTGAGGAGCTCCTTCAGGGACCCGATCAGGTTCTGCAGCCTCTATGTTCTTCATCATCATCATCATCATCATCATCATCATCATCATCATCATCATCATCATCATTGTTCTCTGTTGCAGAGAAACCTACAACCACTCCTCCTCCTCCTCCTCCCCTCCATGCATGGTTCTCTGCTGTATTTGTTGGTTCTGTGGTTCTCCTGCTGTCTTTGGTTGTAATAGTGTGGAAATGTCTTCGGAGGAAATCTGAAGGTAAGAAGAAAACATCATTATCAAAACTTTAAACCTTTTTTCAGTCAGAAAACTCTTGCAGTAAGAAATATTTGACATTTTCCACATTCTTTAAGTTGGCATTCACATCTTTCCGTTTGGCATAAAACTCCGTTCAATTCCATGAGAAATTTCCATAAAACTTTCGGGTAACAAAATCCCCCCTTTACGGAGCCCACAGGTGGAAGCAGGGGAGGAGGGTGGGGCGAAGAATGAGCGCTGAAGGTAAGAAAGAATGAACAACTGTGCACCTGGGCTTAAATAGGACGCTGAGCAGGTGAGTTAATTAACTGAACCGCCCTAGAGTATTTACCTGTAAAACACTGCAGCGAGTATCTGCCCGAAATACAATAAATCGTCATTTCAGTCAGACAACTCTTGCAGTAAGAAATATTTGAATTTTCCACATTCTTTAAGTTGGAATTCACATCTTTTCATTTGGCATAAGGCTCCGTTCAATTCCATGAGAAATTTCCATAAAACTTTCGGGTAACAAAACCCCAACACTAAAATCATCCAGAAGAAGAAAAATGTGAATGTATAATCAGTGTGTAATAAAATGGAGCGTGTTTTCGGCAGCATTCCATTTTCATTTCATTTCCCAGTATGACTGCTATGTGTGACCCGGCTCCATTGACCGTTGGGCCGCCCCCGTTCGAGTACAGCGCCACGAAGGGAACATGCTAACTAGTGGATCTGCTATGTGTGACCCGGCACCATTGACCGTTTGGGCCGCCCCGTTTGAGTACAGCGCCACGAAGGGAACATGCTATCTAGTGGATCTGCTATGTGTGACCCGGCTCCATTGACCGTTGGGCCGCTCCCGTTCGTGGAAACCACTAGAGGAACATACTATCTGAAAGAGAAAGGGAAAGAAATAAAAGGGGAGCCAACATAAAATTACTCATACCTGATCTTAGAACGTAAGCTCACTTCCGCAAAACGCCGTTCAGAACTATAATTTAAACCGCCAAACAACCCGTATGAGACACTAACTTAACATCCAATCCAAAGCTTCCGATGGCGTATGACATGCTTAACAGCCATTATTCAAACGTCTATTAAACTAAGAACAAGCTTGATGGCCATAAACTTCTTCCATTTTGGCAAACTATATATACACGCGCTTAAGTAACATCCATTATTTTGAAGCTCCCAACGACAGTACCACGAACGAGCTTAATAGCCATGATTTTCTCCATTTGGCATACCAATATAAGCGCTCAAGAAACATCCATATAATTGAGGTTCCATCCAAATATTAAGAACGAGTTCAACGCCCATAATTACTACGCTTCATTGGCATACTACAAACAAATGAGCTTAAGAACCAGATTCGAGCTCTGCGCATACTATGATACAACTTAGAGCAACCTAAATTTTGAGGCTTCCACCTGGCTATAATTTTCTTTTAACATCTATAATCGAAGAATTTACATTCATTCTGCGGTTGACATTGATTAATTAATTCAGTCAGAAGTGTCATTGGAATGCAGAGGAGGTCCAACGCCCCGTCACTTTCAGTGCAGCAATAGGTACGTCGAGCAGTCATCGTTGCAGCACCAGATCAAGGAATGCATGGGTGACATCATTTCCTGGAAACGGAGAAGCTGATCGGGGCGTAGGGGTTCGCAGGCTCAGGATGCGATGCATAGATAAAAACAAAGCAGTATTAGTCTTGACAAGAATATACAAATAACCAGAAACTGATCAGTTTCCAAAATGATTGAGATAAATTAAATAACAGTGCTTTTAAAAAAAAAACAAATCTGAGAAAGTGAAATTTAGTAGATAGTTAAGGTAAAGACCTATTGTGGATTTATCGCAACCTAGAAACCACCATAATTACAAATTCCAACAGTGAAATGATAGTGAAATATATGACCTGCACGAAATCTTAACACCAATTTTTTATATACTCCAATGATGAGAAAAGTAACCTTTGACAGTTTCAGAGGGACGCACCTTCAGGAGGCCATCGAGGAGTAGCAGATGGGAAGAGTAGCCAAGGAGATTTGTAGATGAGGAAGGTCAACATCCCACGTAGCAAAGGATTACAGCTCGGCTGGATTTGATATTAATGGTTCTCAAATTGGTGGACAACAAAGTACAGACTACTGTAATTTTAATTAGCCAATGGCGTCTGGATACTGCAAAAGAGAACTTGAGAACCATGAGGGATCATAGGTTTTGATAGTATTTTTTGCTAGACTGAACCTTAAGCATTTAGAGGCGGAGTATAACAAGCCTCTAAATGGTAATGCATCTAGCAGAGTGTCATCTGCTTAAGCAAGGCAGATAGAAGACTGACTTGTGGACACAAGATTTAACTCTTGAACTAAGCTTGAGAGCGCAAGCGATATATTTCCTACGGTCAGGGTAGAAGTTGCTCAAGGTGTTATTTAAACATTAACCAAGTCAACCGATGACACAATACTATCATTCACTATTGAAACAGCCTTAATATGATCTCCAAGGATGAAATAACCGGACGACCCCTTAAAAACCATCAGAGCCGTAGATTCTGGCGGCTGGACAAACACAAACCACTCTTCTTAAATCCTTTTCCCCCAAACCAGAAGGCGCAGACTCAGGAGAACAAGTGGAGGGAGCCTGAAGAGACAACAGGTATCACAAAACCCCTCCAGGCATAGCGAGGGAAAGATCAAACGCAAAACACGAAAATCCAGAACAGGAACAGGGGGCCCAGGATCGAACTACCCAGAACAAGAACACAAGATGAACGGATGACCATAGGACCAAAGCCACAGCAAATGTCAGGTGGCCCAATCATTGACAAATCATATCCAACCAAAATTTGAATAAACGACATGCTGCACAAAAGCTAGAGATGACATAATGGGGAGAGACAAGCATCAATGAACCATCCAGATTCATAGAAGAAAATAAATCAGGACGGGTGGAGGACCATACATTATAGATAACGTGGAAACCCAGATTTGAAAATAAAGTTTTTTCCACAGAGATTCAAAAGACCAGGGATACAGAGGAAAGTTGGCCACCACTAAATCATCAATAACTCGCAAAATGAAGGGCACCCATCGCCTACAAATATCCAGGACAGGGCTTCAGATAATAAAGTCGATTTTATGAGGACTGCCACGACAGCGGAAAGGTAAACCGATAAAAAACTTAGAGCGCCAACTGAATGCCAAGAGACGCCACTGAGAGGCATAGAGGCAAAACAGTGAGAACATCAGTGACAGTCATCCTCAGCCTTATATCGCGTTCGGAGGAAATCGTGGAGACAGCATGGGGAGCTGAAGAAAATATTTACCAATCCTGAAGGCGCATGGGGAACCAGGCCACTGATGCCCAGAAGATGAACTGCGAGGCGCTAACAGGTCCAGATCAAGTCACGTCAACCTGAACACTTCCTAGGGGCCACCCTCAGTGGCGGCTTTGAAAACGATGCCCCGGAAGAATCCATCACATAGCCCCCACAAACCTCCAAACCAGAGAGAGAATAACAAATTAACTGTCCAGCCGAGAAAACAAGGCCGCGACGAGACTAACACACTCACTAATGCGGCTGACCCAAGTCCCTGAAGCCAGGGCAGGACCCACTGGGGTACACAGAGCAGGGAAAAACAGGCGGAGCAGAACCAGATGCAGAATGTGCGGGGGCAACGAACGTGGATCGCTGAGTGAATAAAATGAGCCATAGACGCTGCATAAGAGGGACCAATCATAGGGAAAATGTCCACAGAGGAAGACGGGTCCAAGAGACACTGATTCACATTCTGACTAACCAGCAGCTACAACAACGAAGAAAATAAACAGAAGAACCGCCATAATAATAAAGCTCCCAAAGAACAAAACAGCAACAGAAAAAAAATGCTAAAAGCCACAAAGAAATTCAGCCAGCATGAGAAACCTGTTTAAACGAGGACTGCCAGCCTTCACAACCACAGAAAAGACCCCACGACCCCTGAAACGACAACCGGACGACGCAGAACTACGCAGCAGAAAAGGAATCAGAAGTGCATCATGATGGACCATGAGACAAAACTACAATTCCCAGGGTCCTCAGGGGCGTGACGTCACTGAAGTAAACAGGAAGCAAGAGCAAAGCCTTAGAAAACTACACGGGAAAAGAACCGCATGACGCTCTGCGTAGAAATTTGGCTGACCACGGTAGACGAGAAGACCCGGACTACTCCTGATCGGGGTGCACGGACATTCCAAACATCGCAGAAAGCACACCTCTTGCAGATGCACGCGACCGCGGCGAAATGAATGCGCTGTGCACCGTCAGCCGCCCGCGGATCGGAGGAGAAATTAAGGAGAGCAGACGCGGCGAAACGAAAATCCCACATCAGAAAGATGGGGATCATCCATCCGAAGGACGGGGGGAACACAGCAAGACGCCGAAAGAGACGGAGACCCGCGGGCACGGAGACGAAGAATGAGCGCTGAAGGTAAGAAAGAATGAACAACTGCGCACCTGGGCTTAAATAGGACGCTGAGCAGGTGAGTTAATTGACTGACCCGCCCTAGGGGAGTAACCTGTAAAACACTGCAGCGAGTATCTGCCCGAAATACAATAAATCATCATTTCATCTTTTTCTTTAAAAAAATCCTCAAATCTTCATCTTCTGTCCCTGAGAAAAATCTCTGAATGTCTCAAAGGGGTTTGAGTGTCTGAATAATTCCAGATGTTTTCATCGTCTGATCCACTGAAGATCTTTGAGAACATAGTTTGATGGTTTCTGCTAAAGAACAGAAATTACCAGAACCCCTGGTTAGAGACAGGCTAGGCAGAACAATTGTTCTAGATTCTAGTAGAAGAAGGTCTGGACCTCTCATCATCATCATCCTCCTCCTCCCCCTCCTCCTCCTCATCATCATCCTCATCCTCATCATCATCATCTTCATCATCATCCAGACCCCTGAACAGATGACTGTTAGTTGATGAATGGACCAATGAGCTCCTGTTCTGGTTCCTCTCAGATGTTCTCCATGTGTAGATGTTCTCTGAGACCACAGAGTGTTGAACAGAGTTACAGAACCTCTCAGGTTCACTTCCTGTTGGTTCTTCTTTGCTGTTGCAGAAGAACCTCCTCCTGAAGACGTCACTTACAGCACCGTCAGCATTTTACACTGTTCTCCACGTCCATCCAGCAGAGGTAGGTTTACCTCCTTGAGGATCAGGTTTTTTTGTCTGAACCTGAAGTTCTGAAGAACCATCAGACATTTCTGAATTCCTGTTTTTGTTGGGACCAAACTGTGTTCAGGAGTCAGAAGCTCCTCATGGCTTTGATTGAACATCCAATCACTGGTCAGTTATGGTTCTCTGTGGAAGGAAGTCAGATGTTTTCTCCTGCTGATGTGTCTCTGCTTGGTTTACTCCAACACTGGTAACCACATGGAAGGTGGAGCTCAGATCCAATCAGACTTTATTATGTCTGCTGTCATCTCAGTGAAGACCAGCTTTTCTGCCCCTGATTTACAATGATTTGAATAAAGAAATACTCAGAAATGCAGTTTTAATCTTAATTTTCTTTATAAACGTCCTTCATGATCAGAAAGATGCTACAAGAAAACCAAAAGCACAAATTTGTATTGTTGGAGCCACTTGAATCAGTAGCAGACAAAAATTGTATTTTTTTTTAATACAAATTGTATTTGTGATGTTGAAAATGTGTTGGGCGGGACCTAAAGCTCCAAGCTCCGCCCCTTTCTGATCATCCACCTGCAGATCAACAGATCCATGAACGTCTTTGTTTTCCTGGTCTGATCTGGAATCTGGATCAGAACTGGACGGAAGGATGGATCTGATGTTGCTGCTGTCTTTGGTCCACTAATAATTTTAGCTTTGGGTTGTGAGGGGCTGTAAGCTAGCAGGACAAAGGATTTTGGGAAGTAGGGGCAGACTTACTCTGCACCAACAGTCCCGCACACAACTCACAGATGAATTTCCAACGAATTCCTGCCGCTCTGCAGAAACTAGAAAACGGCAGAGGTTTTTTGATTTTGGCTAAAAACAGCATCATCATAATCAGACCAGTGGAAACACTTTGGATCAGAAGACGATAGAGTGGAACATTAGTGAACATTTTACTGCAATAGCCATACTTCACATAGAACAGGAATACATCTAAATGTGTTTGTGAGTTTGTCAGTTTTTCACATGATTAATTCCTAGTTAGCTTGTAGCAGTTAGCATGTCTGATCTGGTCGTGTCTCTTTTAAATGAAAACAGCTACAGTCTCTGGTCACATCAGGCAGACACAGGTCTTCACTGACACTGACAGAAATCTAACCAGTTTCCACTTTTCCTGGAAGTGATGGTCCTCTCTGTCAACTTTCCATTTTTATTTACAGCTAGAAAGTGTCAAAGACAGCACTGCCACAGCTTTACTATGATTAAAAACCTACTTTAACCAATTACATTTAAGAAATCTACACACAGTTCTTAGAAAGAGCTGGGGGGCAGATTATTGAATCTATGACAGGAAGGATGGTGGAAATATGACCACAGGCCGGACTTTGGTCATGCCTGAGCTAAAGTGATGAAGGTTCATTAAATTCTGCTGTGTGTGTGTGTGTGCGTGGGTGTATGTGTGTGTGTGTGTATGTGTGTGTTTTCAGATCCTCCATCAGATCCAGTTGTCATCTACTCTTCACTGAGATAGTTGTCTCATTTTAGAAGCTTCTGGACTCAAGTGGATCCTCTCAGAACCTGAAACCAGAACTGTTTTTAATGTAGGATGTCTTTATTTGAATCCTAAAAGCTTTATTGAAACAGACTTGGTTGATGTTGTTGTAAATGTTTGTCCTGAGATGAATAAAGCTGGCAGTACAGAGTCTCTGCTGGTTCTTCTGGTCAGGAAGCTTTGCAGTCAGAAGTGTTACCCACACGTCTCTGTGGGTAACACTTCTGCTAAACCAGATGCACCTTTACATCAACGCCTCTGCTAAAAAACAGACATGCACAACCACAAACAACAAAGTCCACTGGTCTGCAGCTGGAGAGCATGCATAGACTATGTGCATGTGTGTCTGACACCAGTGTCTGTGCAATTATTGTGGTCTGGATGAAACCCAAAGCTGGAGAGAACTAGATACTGTTAAGAAGTTTGAAGGAGGCTGAGATGTTTGCTGAAGTGTGTAGAAAAATCTGCAAAGGAGACACTCAGAGTCCAAGGTCAACAGAGACGAGAGCGGGAAGAAGAAGAAGAAGAAGAGGAGGTTTCCTCTGAAGGTCTGAATAACTGATGCTGCAGGACTGAAGGGGGAGACCAGAGCTGTTTGTGGTGGAGACCTGCAGGAACCTGAACGATCAGGTTTCACATCTTCATCTGCACTGAAGAGCCCAGACATGGTCTGTTTAGGGGAAAGAGACTTGTTCAAGAATGTATGTTAAAGGAAAATATTCACTGTCAAACAGAGAATTAAAGGTAAAAGTAAAACCTGAACAGTAAGAAAAAGGAGCCCTGACCCCATGAAGGTCATCAACGTTGTCTTTCTAAACAGGTTCTAGTCTCCATCCTCCCACTAAACCTGATCAGGTAAAAGAATCAAGTGATGCATTCTGACAGAACCTTTGGGGTCCATTTGACCCAAACCTCTTGGAAACACCCTCAAACATCATTGGACGTTTCTCTGAAGGACACGGTCAGTCTAGTGTTGATCCGACACCAGAGTCCCTACAGGAGACTGAACTCCTCAGACTGAGGTCTACAGAGGCAGAGACTTCCAGGACGGTTCAGTGAGGAGTCTGTGATCCGTAATCCTAAACCAGAATCCCAGAAACTGGTCAGAGTCCCAAACATCAACGTCCGTGACTCTACTTCCTGATTTCTGAAGGTCAGAGCAGAAGTCAAACTTGTGGTTCCTTTATGAACGTTGATTAAAACCTACTTTGACATATAATGATTATTGTACTTAGTCTATTTCTTTCATTTGTTAGAGTAAATCAAATCTAGTATATTTAATGTCTTTGTGTATTTGTTTGTCTGTTCACAGAAAACCCCCTCGTCCCCTTGATTCACACATTAATTTGTCTCACCTTCTCTGTGAAGCGCCACTTTAAACAGGTGAAGGGGGCGGAGAAATTGAGAGGTTTTAGCATCCTATGACCCCCCCCCCCCCTTCCATTGACGTGTTCTCCCTACCATGACAAAGGTGGATAAAGGTGGAAAGATTTCATGTAATCCATGGACACCAGTGAAGATCACAAATCATTGAAGAAAAAAGGTTCAGAGCACTGTCTAGTGGGTCTAGATGACCCACCTCCCAACGTTAAAGTGCCTAGGATAGAACAAGGGTTAAGGCTTCTAGTAGACTCCTCAAGACAGAAGACGAGTCCAACAAACATCAGTTTAGAACAATAGCAAAGATAAGTTATGCTGCCTGTATTAAACAGACAACAGGGAGGCTGGAGACACTGAGTCTGAGAGAACCATCTTCTCCTCGCTGTTGTCTCTGTTGCTGTTCGGAGCTGTAACCATAATGTCTTTGGTGCTTGTCACGGTGGGAATCCCCACCTGAATACAGAGTTCTACCAAGCCTTTTATTTATTTATATTTTATAAGTTGTTCTGTCCAACAGGTGGGCAAACAGATGAGAGCTGAAAGCCTCTTGTGTTGGACATATTTTACTTTAACAAGAGGTATGTCTGGATAAACCCCTTTTGGAATTGAGGCCAAACTTTATTCATTTTAATCATATTTGAGGTTTTTCTGTGTTGGACCGGACGGAAAAGGAAAGGAGGGAAGAAGAGAGAGGGACGATAGAGAGAGGGGATATGAGGGTGATAATAGAAAGTGTTTGTGTGTGTGTGTGGGGGGGGGGGGGAGGTGTTTAAACCATGAAGCAGCATAAAGCAACAAGTTGCTGGATGTTTATCATTTCGATTAAGTTCAGGGTCATACAATACAGATGTACAAAAATATGTATTGTACACTGGTCAATACAAAGGAGCAGGGCCTGTCCACACACACACTCAAATGTTATAAACACACCTGCTAGCTGCAAAAATGTCCACATGTCAACATGTTCACAAAACAGATAGTGTTCACACACGCATACTTATGCCTTTAAACCAACTAGTGTGAAATATTTCATTCAATCACGCAAACTATAAGTGCAAAGGTGAGCTAACACCTGTGCTCAGGTGAGTGTTTATGTTCTTCTAAAATGGATGGTAGAATGTGAAAAGAAGGAGGGGGAGTGACCAGCCATCCCCACACCAAGACCTGCCGCAGCAGCAGTGGCAGCCAGAACCCCCCCCAACGCCACTCAGCAGTAGGCAGAGAACAACCTCCCCCCGGGTGACCACATCCGCCACCCAGGCAGGGCCAGCAGGACTGCCGCGAGGCCCCCAGAGCCAGAGAGCAGGGAGGCACGGGGGGAAAGAGAGCGCCGCCCCAGCCCCACCAGGAGAGGAGCCCCCCCCCCGCGCCAGGAGGGCCCAATGCAGGGCCCAACCCGAGAAGGGTGCCCAGAGCCCCAGACGAGCACCCCATCACCACTCAGTAGGTCTGGGCATCCTCCCGCCCCACCCCAGGTACGGGCCAGGACCCCCCAAGGGAGACCCGCTCCGCACTCCAGGCAACCACCCACTCTGCCCAAGGTCGGTCCAGGAAGGAGTAAGGCAGGGGCCAGCCGCCCCCGCCCAGGAGGAGGGCCCTCAGCAGAAAAGGGGGTCCAAAAGAAATGTTGTAAACATGGCCCCACCAGGCTCCCCCACAGTTGGAAATTTGGCGGGGCCCAGCACTCAGGGGCAAGGACCAAAACCCACACCACAGGGACACGGACAGCCCCGGCTCAGGTGCGATGCGATCCCCGGCTCTTGGCCTTGCCAGAGAGCTTAGGGATCCCTCTCCCTGCGTGGAGAGAGGACTGCCGGGCCCAGAAAACCAGCACCCAGCGGACACGGCCACTGTTTTCAAGGGCCCGGTTCCCCCTACCAGGGATGGGGTAGGGGACAGATAGTCCAAGGTCCCACCTTCCTTGCAAAATGCGTGTGTGTTTGTGAGGGTGTGTGCATGTATGTGTGTATATGTTGGAATGTATATTTGGAGGAGTAAAGGGTGTGTGTACTAAGGGGGTGCAGTTAAAATTGGTGGGTAGGGCACTGAGTGTCAAGGGTGTGAATTCGGACACAAAAGCAGGACGGCAGAAGTTCGAATCAAAAAGGATATTTTAATCCAACGAAGGCTCTTAAGCTCGTAAAGACAGAGGTCAAACAAGTAGAACGATCCGGTGACAAGTGAAATCAAAACAGGAGCTTATATACACACACATAAATGAAAACAGGTGGGTAAACAGGTGCCGGTGAAGACCGGGGTAAGTTAACTAAAGAACCAACAGAAGACAGAACATGAGTTAACAAAATAAAAGCCCGAAACCCGGAAGTGAGACAAAGATGAACCGCCCTGGCCCCGGCTCCTGACAGTACCCCATCCTCAAGGGGTGCCTCTGGGCGCACCACCGGGCTTGTCAGGGTGACGCCTGTGGTACTCCCTGAGCATGCCTTTGTCCAACATCCTCGATGTGGGTTCCCAGGACCTCTCCTCAGGACCGTAACCTTTCCAGTCAACCAAGTACTGCAGACCCCGACGTCTGACGTCCATGATACGTTTGATCGTCCATGCAGGCAGACCGTCAATGATGCGAGGTGGCGGAGGTTGAGATGGAGGGGGCTGGAGAGGACTAGTAACATGGGGTTTGAGTTGGGAAACATGAAAAACTGGATGTATGCGCATAGACCGAGGAAGGCGTAGTCGGATCGCCACAGGGTTGACGACCTTCTCCACCTCGAACGGTCCGATGAATCGTGGAGACAGCTTTCTAGACTCTGTCAGCAGCTTGATGTTGGCAGTGGACAGGAGTACTAACTGACCTGGCACGTAGGTAGGCGCCGGTAACCGATGCCGATCAGCCAGTCTTTTGTTAGCTGCGGACGAGCGAAGAAGAGCAGCGCGAGCCTCCCTCCAGATCCGTCTGCAGTGGCGGTAGAGGTGTTGTACCGACGGCACCGCCACCTCCTTCTCCTGCTCTGGAAACAATGGGGGTTGGTAGCCTAGAGAACCCTCAAATGGGGACATACCCGAGGCAGATGACCTCATTGAGTTGTGGGCATACTCAACCCAGGGCAGAAGGGTGCTCCAAGAGGTCTGGTGCCGGGAACAGATGCATCGGAGGGCCACCTCCAGGTCTTGATTGGTCCTCTCAGCCTGCCCATTTGACTGTGGGTGAAAACCTGAAGAGAGACTGACCGTGGGGCCAAAAGCTGCACAGAAACTCTTCCACACTTGTGAGACGAACTGTGGTCCACGGTCAGAAACGATATCAACCGGGATCCCATGCAGTCTGAACACGTGTTCCACAATGAGTCTGGCGGTCTCTGAGGCCGAAGGCAGCTTCTTCAGGGGCACGAAGTGTGCTGCCTTAGAAAATCGGTCCACAACAGTCAGGATCACAGTTCTGCCAGCAGATGAGGGCAGGCCGGTCACAAAGTCTAGGGCTATGTGGGACCAAGGGCGGCTCGGAACAGGTAAGAGATGCAGCAGGCCAGCTGGGGGTCGATTGTTGACCTTGTTTTGGGCGCAGATCGTGCAGGCAGAAACGAACTCCCGGGCATCCCTCGCCAAACTGGGCCACCAGAAACAGCGACGCAGGAAGGCGATCGTCCTGTGTACCCCGGGATGACAGGTAAGCCGAGTAGCGTGCGCCCACTGGAGGACCTGGCTCCTTACGGCCCTGGGAACATAGAGTCTGTTAGGGGGGCCCCCACCAGGGTCTGGCTCCCGGGCCTGTGCAGTCTTGATCTCCCTCTCCAGCTGCCAGGAGAGGGTAGCCAGAACACAGGAGGCAGGAATTACAGTCTGAGGAAGGGAATCCTCCATAGCCGGTTCCAGTTGTCGGGAGAGAGCATCTGGTTTAATGTTCTTGGAGCCAGGGCGGTACGACACCATAAAAACAAACCGAGCGAAAAAAAAGTGACCACCGTGCCTGCCTCGGGTTAAGCCGTTTTGCGGTCCGGATATAAGACAGATTTTTGTGGTCCGTCCAGACCACAAAAGGCTGTCCCGCCCCGTCTAACCAGTGCCGCCACTCCTCCAACGCCAGCTTGATAGCTAAAAGCTCCTTATCCCCCACGTCGTATTTCATCTCCGCCGGAGTAAGCCGGCGGGGAAAAAAAGCGCAAGGATGAAGCTTGTTGTCAGCACCCTGCCGCTGGGACAGCACAGCTCCAACCCCGACGTCCGAGGCATCAACCTCCACAATAAACTGGGCGGAGGGGTCCGGTTGGATGAGAACTGGGGCGGTGGTAAAAAGGTGTTTGAGCCGCCGGAAAGCGGCCTCTGCAGTCTCTGTCCAAACAAAAGGAGAGGAGGTGGAGGTCAAACCCGTAAGGGGGGCCGCGACCGAACTATAACCCCTAATAAACGGCGTAGGTAATTGGCAAACCCCAGGAATCGTTGAAGCTGCTTCCGATTGACCGGAGCAGGCCAATCAACCACCGCGCTGACCTTAGCTGGGTCCGGTCGCACCTCCCCCTCCGCAATCACAAAACCCAAAAAAGACACACTGGAGGAGTGAAAATCACATTTTTCTGCCTTGACGAATAGCTTGTTCTCCAACAGGCGCTGAAGAACCAGACGAACATGCCGCCTATGTTCGCCGGGACTCCTGGAGAAAACAAGAATATCATCAAGGTATACAAAAACAAAATGGTGAATGTAATCCCTGAGTACATCGTTTATCATGCCCTGAAATACAGCTGGAGCATTAGATAGTCCAAAAGGCATCACCAGATACTCGTAATGTCCCAAATGCGTGTTGAAGGCGGTCTTCCATTCGTCACCCTCCCTGATGCGAACCAAATGGTAGCTCGTGGTGGTTCCCAGAAAGGATGAGGTGAACAGGTTCAGTGATCTGGTTAACTGTGGCAACCACCTCACCGTTGAGGGAGATCACCCGCCAAGGGCGGGGAAGCGACTTGGTCCTAAGACCGGCCTGTCTGGCTAGCTCAGCATCCATAAGGTTCTGTTCAGCCCCAGAATCTAACAAGGCCCGAACAGGAAACCCCCCACCCTTAGACACAATGTGACCCTCCAAAAGACAGGAGGTGGATTTAGAATCGATGGGCACCTGGTCTCCGCTCGTCAGTGTGCCCACCTTTATTGACGAGCGGAAGCTTTTGGGCAGTTCTTACAGTAATGACCCCGCTGACCACAGTAAAGGCACTCACCTGCTGCCATCCTTCGTCTACGCTCAGTGGGGGACAAACGGCCACGACCCAGCTGCATAGGTTCCTCCAACGGGGCTGCAGGAGGCACTGTGGGGGTAACAGAAGACATATGAGGGGTGGGCTGGACGTAAACGTCAGGGTGTCCCCTGAACTGGGAAACGTCCACCCGGCGCCCCCGCCGACGATCCTGCAGTCGATTGTCGATACGAATCACCAGGGCGATAAGAGGCTCCAGGGATGAGGGCAGCTCCAAGGGAGCCAAGTAGTCCTTTAGCTCCTCTGATAATCCCTCTAGAAAAGCGTCCGTAAGCGCTGCGGGGTTCCACCCGCTCTCTGAAGCGAGAGTCCGGAACTCAATAGCATAATCCGTCACCCGACGGTTACCTTGTGTCAGCCGCATCAGCGCCCGAGCCGCCTCTCTGCCGGGTTTCGTGTGTTGAAAAACCTGGGTGAAGGTGTCGAGAAAGGCAGAGAGAGAGGCGCAGGTCGCTCCTCCACGTTGCCACTCTGCAGTGGCCCATGCTCCGGCTCTGTCAGAAAGGTGTGATATTATAAATGCCACCTTGGCCCGATCAGTAGGGAAACTGGCTGCCTGCAGCTCGAAATGGAGCTCGCATTGAGTGATAAACGCCCGACAATCCCCTGAGTCGCCGGAAAACCTCTCTGGTCGGGCCAGTTGAACCCCCGGGGCGAGTGACGTCGTCTGGACTGGAATCACCGGTGTCGGCGCAGAGGTAGAGTGATGTGGCGGATGAGATGACGCCGGCTGCTGGAGCTGCTTTGCCAATGTCTCAATGCGATCACCGATCATGGTCAGCTGTTGCTCCTGGCGCCCAGCCATCTCCAGCATACCTTGCCTGAGGTAATTTAGCTGTTCCTCCTGCTGGAGAATGACCCTCTCCTGGGCGTCGCTGCTCGTTCGTGGAACTCCTGCGTCCGCTGCGTCCATGTTGACCGGATCGTAATGTCAAGGGTGTGAATTCGGACACAAAAGCAGGACGGCAGAAGTTCG
>JAUDJI010000367.1:0-14520 GCA_037389245.1 Oryzias sinensis | reverse complement strand
TTTAATCACCAATTTCTATTGTACTTTACTGTTTTTTCATCACAGAGGTTTTATCTGTGCAATGTAAACCCTCTATTTCCACTAACAGTACATCACTGGTATAAAAATGATTTAAAGTTCGCGTTGATTCTTTTTCCTCCCCCACTGTTTAACCCAGAAGAATTTATTCCCTCTGCTCACTCACTCATGATAAATCCCAGCCGCTTGCTCGAGTGATGTCCTGCAAACACCATCGGTGGCTAATTCAGTGTCAACTCCAGATTTGCACCCTTAATCAGAATTATTCACAGTTCTGCCGCTGCCACTGAAATACAAAGTTGCAGCACAGGCCTGCGGCATAAATCCTCGAGCCATTTCTGTTGAGGGGAATTATTTTGACACGGAAAAGAAAACAAGCAAAGTGTTTTAACAGTTGAAGCACTGTTGATTTGATTTGCTCCATAAAAAGGGGAGATTTATTGATGCACTACATCCTCTCCAAAGTATATTACACAGCCTAAGGGGGAAAGGAGGCTGTCTGAGTGAGGCGTAAAGAATTGGGTCCAGACTCAGACGGAGCCTCTCCGTGGAATCAGTGACATGTTATTAAAGGAGAGAAAGTTGTTACAGCACTCTTTCTGCTGAAGGTAACCCACAGCTATCCAGTTCTGGTCACAGCAGGAAAATTTATTTCCTGCAGGACGCTGAGCGCAGAGACAGCTGACGACAGCGAACTTCCTGGCTCTGTTCCTGTCTGCTTTCCCCCCTCAATCAACCTGAGTTGCTTCCTCAGTTTCCTTCAGCCTGAGCCCTCAGATTCATTTTGAGAATGCTTTTTCTGGCACAGAGGCTTTTCTAATGTGCAGCTGCATGTTAGCATCTTAAGTCACTTGGTCTTATTTGAGACGCTTACTGGTGTCTTTGCCCTTCACTTCACAAAGATCACTGTCTCCTGTCTGTCATCTAAGTGTTCCCTACTGCAGCGAAGGGATTTTGCAGAAGCTGACTCACCAGCTCTGCAGTGGAAAATGAAGCCTGAGTCAAGTCCCAAATTGATGTAAATTTGACCAATGTGGAATATAATTGGGTTTCTATCAGATAAACCACCAAACAGTAGTAATTCTTAGAGCATTGTCATATTTAACAGGCATCTGTCTGCCAGCTATTTGCTGGTTAGATGTCAAAAGATAAACGTTACATGCCAAATGTGCACTCACCAGCCAATTTATTAGGTACAGCTTGTTTGGTGTACCTAGTTTGGTTCATATTGACACGATAGCATCACAAGTTGATGCAGATTTGTCGACTGGATGTCCATGATGCCAAAGGTGATGTATTGGGTTGAAATTTGGTGACTGTGGAAGCCATTTGAGTCCAGTGAACTCATTTTAATGTTCAAGAAACCAGTCTGAGAGGGTTCCAGCTTTATGACATGGCGCCTTATCCTGCTGGAAGTAGCCATCAGAAGATGGTTCACTGTGGTCAGAAAGGAATGGACATGGTCAGCAACAAAACTCAGGTAGGCTTTGGAGTTGAAACTATGGCCAAATGATACTAAGCGGTCCAAAGTGTGCCAAGAAAATACTCCCAACACCATTACACCACCAGCATGAACTGCTTCCTGTCTGTCAGCTGGAACCAGTCAGGTCATTCTCCTCTGACTTCTGGCATCAACAAGGCATTTCTGCCCACAGAACTGCTATTTACTGGATATATTCTCTTTTTCAGACCATTCTCTGTAAACCCTTAGAGATGGTTAAGAGTGAAAATCGCAGTAAATCAGCAGTATCTGAAATAATCAGACCATTCCACACCAACAATTGCATTCAAAGTCACTTCAATCACCTTTCTTCCTCATTCTGATGCCTGGTTTCTACTGCAGCAGATCGTCTTGACCATGTCTACATGTCTAAATGCATTGAGTTGCTGCCATGTGATTGGCTGATTAAAAATTATGTCTTAACGTGTGTGGACAGGTATACTAAAAAGCATTCACAAAGCATAAGTATTTAAGCAGAAACGTTCTGTTCTGTTCTGTTAAAGGATTTTCTAAAGAACAAATAAAGCCAATAAAATACTGAAATTTAATTAGAGGCTTTTTAAAAAAAGATAGATATAACCCCATTATACGTCCCTCAGTGAAGGAATCTCCACATGGCCTTACAATTTATGAGACAGCAAAAGAAAACAGTAAGTACAAGCAAACACTCAGTCTATCATATTTCCACAACTACTAAAAATTACCATTAGGTTTATTACATTGAATATTTCTTTAATCAGGCCTTTTCCTATTCATAGCAACCTCTAGTGCAGTGTTTTTCAACCAGTGTGCCGCGGCACACTAGTGTGCCGTGGGAAATTGCCCTCATTAACTGAACTAAAAAAATTCCCATCTCCAGGAAATCAGCTCGTTGTTCATCCAAACAGGCCCTGATAAAACACTGAGGAGTTAGGAATATAATAGATCGTAAAATACTTTTTCTTTGCGTTTATTTTATTTTATTAAAGACATGTTGATAAGAATTACGCTATGGCGATTCAGCTGCAGCCCCGGCTGTATTTTGGAAAAGTCCCGTCCCTTCAACTGTCTCCACCAATCATTCTTGGGGAGCTTAAAGTGTGGATGCCATGCTTTGAACAACTTTGTCAAATAAAAAAGCCCTTTAAACGCTGATTCTATTGATACCAATAGTTTGCGTCGAAAAAAATCCAAAGCATATGAAAAATAGACATCTTTCGAAGGAATCAGAGATTTGGATCTGCCGCTAGAGCACAGGCTGGAAGTGAACCCGATTTGACCTGTGACGTAACGAAAGGGAGTTGCCTTTCGCAGTTGCGCTTAGGACAGCATGTAAACAAAACAGGTAGTCTTCGTTTCTCTCGTGTTTAAATCTGTTAATCATCAACATGCCAAGTCGTTGTGTGGCAGCTGGATGTAGCGATACATCTAGTGAAAGTGTATCTGTGTATAAAATTCCCAAAACAAGAAACGCTGCTGAAAAGGGGAAAATTTAAGAAGGTGGACGGCGAAGGATTTTTTCCCTCCAGATCTGCAGGAGAGAAGTCTGCGTTTTCGAAGGGACAAAAACCGGGACACAAACGAAGAATTTTGAACGGAGAGTTGGGAGGAGGATCTTGGCTTCTGAGTCGAGGAAAGGCGGGTGAGCTGGAAGCGAGCGAGCCGTTTTCTGGGTCGGAGAGGACGGCGCTGGAGTCGGGAGCGGAGGCTGCTAAGCTAGGCTAGTGTGCATCACGATGGATCACATTGAGGCGAAGTAGTCGTGTTTTCTGTTGTCCTTGGATCCAACTGGAGTATTTCAACGCACTCAATGTTTTGCAAGAGAAGCAACAGTTCTGCAACGTTTTTTTTCTTTTGCTTTTGAGGCGCCGATACCGTGAGTAAACTGAACTGTGTGTGTGAGCGCGCGCGCACGAGAAAAGGTTTCAAACTGGTTCAAACAGGTAAAACTGTTAATGTTCTGCAGTTGTTAATGGTATACAGTGACTTTGTTAACTAAAGAGTAGTAATATCTGGGAAACTTTTATTTTGTGACATTTATTTTGTAAATTGGGTTGAAAACCAGTGTTTACCTTTGTTTAGATTAGGCCAAAAGGGGACATTTTGAGTATATTTAAAGGGTAAGTGGAGTAATTTAATTCTATACATTTTTTAGACTTACTGGAGTCTAGCCGAATCTTCATGCTGGCTATCGTCATCGGCATCACTAGACCTACTACTTTCTGCTATATCCTCCTCACTTTCGCAAAAGGGTTCGAATCGATACGGTTGCAAAAGTGACTCATCATCATGATAATCTCCGCAACTTTCCTCTTCATCTTTCTGTTCATCTGATGATAAATCGCTAATAGAGACGGTAGCATCACTCTGTGCTTCGCTATCGGTGCTAGCCATGTTGTCTGCCTTGTCTTCCTTTCGTTACGTCACAAACAGGGGGGCGAGAATTCGGCGGAATGCGTGAAGCCGGCGGCCGTCCTCGTTGTTTATATTGCGTTTTTCGCTATTTATTCTTTTTCGAAAAATATTAAAAACAATCGCAACATGAATTAGAGACTATTTACTATATTTTGGCTTATTAAAATAGACCATGTCACCCACACTTTAATCACATGTCATCAGTCTGACCAATCAGAAGTGGTTAAAGTCTTCACTTCCTTGTCCCGATTTAGCTCGTAAAGTCGCTCAGTTCTAACAAAAATACCAGCTAAAGCTCGTTTTTAGCGGTGTAGCCATCCACAGAATCCGGTGTCAGACTGTGGAACAAGCGAACAAAACAATTAAGCTCCGAAAAGCGATCTCCGCCGGCCGTTTTAGGCTCTACATCTCCCATGATGCATTGGGTTGTGAGAGTGACAGCGCACAAGGAGATCTGTTGTTAAACGTCTTGAAACCAAAAAACACACATCAAACTGTTTTTAAATCTTTTAACTTAACTTTTATTGCATCTTTTAGAAAAAAACAGCTGCAGTTTCCAGCTTTTTCTGCAACAATTATCACAAAAATGCATGTGAGATTGTGGAGGGGCTGTAGATCAATACAGACTATGAGTTTCTCCTTTTTTTTAAAAAATTTGGATGCTGGTGTGCCGCGGGATTTTTTTTAAGGTTAAAAACAGCATAATCATTCTACTAAAACTATTTTTGCGGATTGTTTGACACGGTGAAAGAGTGCACACAGGCAAATTAAAAAAAAACCTCCATATGTTTTATTTACTTCAGTCCATTCTAATTTGCATTTTCTGTGGACCTTCTGTGGTCTTATTTCCAACCTAATGTTACGACCAAAGCAAGGATTTATACACAAGTCAATAAAAACAGATGTACACGTGTTTTAAATGTGTCCAAAGCAAAAAAAGTTATACTTTTCTACACTGCAAAAGTAAAATACTGTACCCATAAAGAACCAATACATTTAATTGGTGTCATTTTTTCTTACCTGTGAAAATCTAATTCGACTTATCCATTTTTCAAATTTTATTTATATAGCCCAATACTACGATAATAGTCATTTCAATGGGCTTCATGGCGGTAACTGATGTTTTTCTCTCAAATAAAGATGTGACCCTAATGACCCTTAGAGTGTTGTATATCGACAGTGTCAGTGAGACATGTCTCCCAGAGGCAGAAGAGGTCATCAGCCATGGAGACCCATGTGGCATCAAATCTTGTTTCTCCTGCAGCTTTAATTCTGCTTTGAGCTGCTGGTCTTTTACAGTGAAAGGGTAGGAATCTCCATTTGATCGGGATAAAAGAAATGCCCTCCAGTGGTCACATCTTGCAAGTTTTTAAGTCTCTGGTTAATTCTGGTTGAGTACTCTTGGTTGATGACTATTTTGATAGTTTTATCAAAAAACACTCCCTGTACAAAGTCAGTTTATCCATGCAGTTTTTCCCCATGTGAGTGAATCTAACAGCTGTTAACTTGGAAGCTTTTTTATTAAATAACGACTCATGGTAACAAGACTCCACCTCGCTCCAAAGAAAACAGTCGCCCCAGGTTCACCGTGATGTCATCTTTCCTGGCTGCAGTAAATCCTCACATTTAATCAGTTCACCTACTGATGAAAGCTTGGTTTTTATGCTGCATTGTGCTCACTGTGCTGCCTTCAAAGTTTAAAATAAAATATTGAAAGATAAAGCCGCATTTGAAAAGTTCCTTTGACATGACCTCATCACTTCTTTAGTTGTTTGGATAAACAAATGTCTTCATTTAAAATCGGCATAAGAACAAAGAGACAAAACATCATTAATTACGGAGAAGCAGGATGAAATCAAAAGTTGGACAACAGCAAACCTTAGTCCTAAAGGGTTAAACCTTTAAAATAAAACATCTGAATTTTTGATCAAATTAGGATTAGGGTCTAGTTTTTTCTGCTTTTTTTCCTATCAGACAGCATTTGGCATTTGAATTGAATGCTGCTGAGCATCCTGAAAGCTCGGCCTGTGTTCCTGCAGAGAGCTGGGACCAAAATAACAAAGTCAGTAAGACACTACGCCATCAGAGACTCAAATCCTCCAGTGCCAGACATATCCCCCCTGCTAAAGCAGGTGTAACCTGAATTGAATTGAATAGCTAGAGAGCATTTGGATGATTCACAAGGGGATTGGAAGAATGTCCTATGGTCAGATGAAACAAAAAAGGACTTTTTGCTGAGAACACTACATGTGTTTGGAGGAGAAAGAATGCTGTGTTGCATCCAAAGAACACCATACATACTGTAAAGCATGGGGGTGTAAACATCATGCTTTGGGGCTGTAATTCAGCAAAGGGACCAGGATGAAAAAAAGAATGAATGAATGAATGTATCATCAGATTTTGAGTGAAAACCTCCTTCCATCAGCAAGGGCATTGAAGATGAAACATGGCTGGGTCTTTCAGCACGACAATGATCTCAAACACACTGCCTGGGTGATGAAGGAGTGACTTCGTGAGAAGCATTTCAAGGTCCTTGAGTGGCCTAGCCTGTCTCCAGACCTGAAACCCATGGAAAAAATCTTAGGAACTGGCAGGTTAATTAACAGTTAATCAATAAACTGAAACATGACAACAACAAATGAGCAACAAAAAAGTGACAAAGCAGAATAGAACGGAGCAGAGTACATGACATGACACTGAGGAACTGAAACTGACACTGAGGAACCCCTCCTCAGGAATCCACATGAAGAGGATCCGTCCTGAAGACTCTCCCCAGGGACAGGACACATGAAGACTAGCGGCCCTGGCAATCCTACACCGGAGCAGGAAGCAGGACGAATGACCCCAGCAATCCGCCTCAGGAATGGATTGGTTGGACATGGATCGGCATGACGTGAACATGGATGCAGGAAAACCCAACTGGCATGGCATGACTTGACATGGACCGCACTGGCAAAAAAAAAAAAAAACTGCCACTGCAGCAAAAAGTCTCATGCTGGGTCCAAGGTGGTCAGGTCATCTGCTCTGCTCTGCACTGCTGTCACGGTTTTTGTTTCTCTGTGGGTTTTGTCTCATTCAAGTTTATTTATTACGGTACATGTGTCATGGTTTTCAGGCGAGACAGACCCAGATGCTGGAACTCAGAATGATCAGACAGGTAAGTAGCTTGGTAAGTGAGTTTTAATCACAGGAGAGGGTTATGAGAGATAATCCTTTGACAGGAGTGAATCCGGACGTGACTCGTGGCGAGGCTGGAGGGAACACAGCGGCAGGAGGGTTCCGAGCTTGGTTCCAGACAGCAGGTGAGTAACCGCAGACTTCCACACAGGCGACCTTCGTTTGGGTGAATCCTGAGACAGAGAGGCAGAACATGAGAGCTAGGCAGGACAGAAAGCACGAGACTAGAGCAGGCTGACCAGGCGTAGTCACCGTTAGGAGTTAACGAACTGGCGTCGATGAATGGGCTGGATCTCCTTAAGAGTAGGCAGATTGATGAGATGAAGTGGTCACAGCTGGTGGAAGTCAGGAGCAGAGCTGAGGGGGCGGGGCTGGCCGAGGCACCGTGACAACATGTCTACGTTTCCGCCACCAAGCCTGGTCTCCTGTATTTTTAGTCTAACCATACGTAACCACCAGTTCCTGACAAATATAGGTTAAAAAAGCCCACTTTAAGATTACTCAAAACTAACTGTTATACAGCCCAATGATAAGTATTTTCTGCTAGTTCTAAGCAGATGGTTTGTATATAGTTTGTATTTGATGATTTATTATTCATTAATTGTAGTTCATTTTGATTAGTAACAAAACATGTTATGTGAATTACGTGGAAATGACTAATTTTAGCACAAAATGGGAACACTATCTTAGTACAAGTTGGTGCATCTTAACAAACCCCCATAAAATATAAAACTAGAAAGTATTCTGTGAACATAAATCTGATTTTTTGTTTCTTAAATTAGACACTGAATGCCAGTCTATCTTGTCAATGAACTAAAAATGAACAACTGCAATTTTTCATCAATTTCTTGTTGCCACATCCTAACCCAGGGGTCTCAAACATACGGCCTGCGGGCCATATCCGGCCCGCCAGGTGGTTTAGTCCAGCCCACACATGAAGAGCAAAAACATAAGCATGTTTAAAAAAGAAAGCACGTTTCTAGTCCATTCCTGTGGCGAGTTATGATCTTTTAAAGAAATAACCGAAATGCGCAATTCTGCCACTAGGGGGAGCAAAGGAAAAGCAAAACAGGTGAAACAGCATATGTTTACGCGTGCCAAAAGTGAAATCTAACAGCTCTGCTTCTGTATAAAATGCAGTTTGTTTCCCTGCCAGCCTCAAGGCTGTTGTGTTGCTACAAGAATGATCAGTAGTGACACAATAATGACCAAAATGTTGTCAAAAAGAAGTGAATTGCTGAGCTTTCCAGGAAAAATGGACAGAGTTTTTTTTTAGGTGGGGTGTTTCATTTTTTTTGCGTAGCCCCTCTTGAGTTTATTATCAGGATTGCTTCAGTGTCAGATGTAAAATATTAAGTCAGTATAAAACTGAATAGACCTTTTTCTTTTAAGAGAAATTAATTTTATTTGAGATCCATTGGCCTCTGTGAATGAATGTGTAATAATAAGTGATTAGGCTACCATGTTGGTTGTGGCATTTTTTCCAACTAAGTAAAAAAACAAAAACAAAGCTGTTATTTTGTTTTTATGTTACCGGTCCGGCCCACTCGAGATTAGACGGGTTGAATGTGGCCTCCGAACCAAAATTAGTTTGACACCCCTGTCCTAACCTAACCCAAACCCTAACTATTTATGCTGAAACTAGGATTAGATATGTTTTTTTTTTTATTTACAATAAATTTTTCCCCCGAAAAATTCACAAATATGTAGACTTAAACGGAATTCACCAACAGTGGCATTCAAACACTTTTCTCAACTTTCTGCATTCTGGAAAAGCTTTCCGCTCGTATAAGTTGTCCGCAGTGTGATAGAGAAAAGACTGACGACTGACCACTGGCGCCTTTGGAGGACTTATGAATCTGCTCTTGTATCAATCAGCAACAAGGCCAGCCAAGTGTCAGTCCAGGTAAATGTCCTGCCTGTTGCAAGCAGGTAAGCTGGATGAAGCAGCAGCAATCACAAACAGTATTTTATAGCAACATTCAGTCTATCGTATGAAAATCCAAGAAAAGCTAATAACTGATATTCTTTATTGTTAACTTCTGTGGGTCACAGTGAACCAAAGAAGTAATTCTATCGGCTAAAAGCTCCTTCTTTGAAGTTCATACGACTGGATGAATGCATCCCCTTTTTGGCCTGGATATAGTATTTCAAACACACACTGACAGCCTTTACCAACAGAGCTGACTCGATTTTATTCAAGATCCACTGATGGGCTGGAATAGTTTGGGTCACCAGGATTTTCCAGCTCACTTGAACACTTCAGTAAATATTTATAGATGTAAATGCGGTTCATTTTTCTTCTGTCTGTCTAACATGACTGTTTAAATTTACTTTTGTCAGACTTGTGGCGGCCCCATTAGTGAGTGTTGAATCCTGAGAGGGCTAATCATAGCAGGAGCCTTGTTGGTAGTCAGTAGCTCTAATCAGGCCTGTCAGGATGAAAAAGAAGACCTAAAGCTAAAAGACTTGAAGCAGCGGTGCTCATTATGACAATCGGATGGGTGGTAGATGGTGTGCCATCAAAAATAAATAAACAAAAATATAAAATTGCTTTCAGCGAATAATCATCCTCACTGTGAAGTATGTCACTTGAATGACATGCAGAACGGCAAATTGAACATGCGCTCAGACATTCGTCACTGCACATGTGTGCTTAACATGCACCATGGGAGAATCTCTACACGCCAGGTCCCTGGCGGAGGGCCCCTCTGTTCTGCAGGAGCGTTTATTGAGGCAAGGGTCGGCTGTACAGACAGCCTAGCATCTATGGTCGACCCGCGAGCCTCCTTGAATACAAGCAAGACCGAGACGCCCCGTCTGAGCCAACAGTCCTGCCACACCGCCTGCTGCCAAGTCTGTGGTTTCCACATGAGGGATCCAAGCTCATTCATGTAGCGGTTTTGTCCAGAAGCACAAGCTGCTGGAGCTCTGTCTATTGACCAGGGGCCTGGCTGGGCCATGCAGTACGCACTATGTCCCCGCCGCTTGTCCCGCCACCCATTAGAAAGCCTCAGCAGGCGGCGGGAACTCCTCAATGCCCTCCTGCGCACTCTAGCTCCTGGGGATACCTGGTTGATCCAGCCAATACCCAGTTGGCTACCAAACTTAACCAAAAAAGTAAATAAATGAGCATCTTACTGATGGTAGCCTTTGTTACTTTGGTCCCAGCTCTCTGCAGGTCATTCACCAGGTCCCCCTTGTGGTTCTGGGATTTTTGCTCACCGTTCTTGTGATCATTCTGACCCCACAGGGCTTCCCGCAAGATCTCCCCCTGTGGGGTCAAAATGATTTCACCCTGTGTGATCATTCTCCCCACAAGACAAGATCTTGCGGGGAGCCCCAGATGGAGGGAGATTATCAGTGGCCTCGTATGTCTTCCATTTCCTTATAATTGATCCCACAGGTGATTTCTTCACACCAAGCTGCTTACCTGTTGCAGATTCAGTCTTCCCAGCCTGGTGCAGGTCAGCAATTTGGTTTCTGGTGTCCTTAGGCAGCTCTTTGGTCTTGGGCATTGTGGGGATTGGAGTGTGACTGTTTGAGGATGTGGAAAGGTGTCTTTTAGATAGATAACCAGTTCAAACAGGTGCCATTAATAAAGGTAAAGTGTGGAGGACAGAGGATCCTCTTACAGCAGCTACAGGTTTGTGAGAGACAGAAATCCTCCTTGTTTGTAGGAGAACAAATACTTATTTTCCACTATAATTTGAAAAAAAAAGTTTAAAAATCATGTGATTTTCTGGATTTTTTTTTCTCATTTTTTCCTGCTATTCCAATGGCTGTGGCCTGATGGCTGTGCCAATGGGTCCCAGTCACGCCCAGTTCAAATTACTGATGTGACATCATTACCCTGAGGGCCCAGCACCGGCCAGAGAGCTTGAAAGGGTCAGTGCAAAGTGGTTGAAGGGAGTTGTCTCGGCAGCCTAACTCCTGGTCATGGAGTCTGTGAACATTACCTCTCTGGGAGGGAAGGAGCATGAGCTTTTGCAGGAGGTCAAGAGAAACAGTTAGGCTCACTTCCACGCATGGCCTCTGAAACTCAATCAAAAGCTTTGGGTGAACAATAACACACCTGGAGTGTTGCCTTTAACCAGCCTTACCTTTAGGCATTTGACCATTAGCATTAAGGTTTTTTAAAGATTTGCCCTGAGAATCTTTGATTTCACCTTCTAGTTGCTCATAGTGTCCAGCAGGTGGCACAATTTACTTTAATCTGAGGTAAGCAGTGACATTTCACATTAACTTTATTGTTTTCTTTGAGGATGGTTTGGCGCATAAATGAAAAAGTATGTTTAACTGCAGGAGTCTGCAACCTTCAACACTTTAGAAGTCATTCGGGTAAATTCCTCAGCAACCCTTAACCCAGTAGGAAAGTCTTACTGCACCCTGTGTTACAAAGGATAATCTCACTGCAGCTAATGTGAGGGGTATGTAGTCTAGTGTCAGAATATTACTGTTTTTGGAGCATCCCAGTCAGAAATCTGTAAATCTAACAAGCCATAATTAAATCAGAGTTAATAAGTGACATTTATATGTGGACTTACCAGTAGTTTTTTTTTTTTTTTTTTTGCCTGCCTCCATTCGATAATACGGTATTTAAAAAAGAACCTTTAATGTCTTCTTTATTTTTTATTTTTTTAAGTGTAGTATCTGCCTACACACTGCAAAACATACACTATTTGTGTTGGTGTGAAGGAAACCCAGAAGTTCAGAAAAGGGCTTTTCAAAATGTTACTTGTTTGTTGGGGAAATGTGGCTGTTTAGACAGAGTGAGGCTTGGTTAAGATGCAAGCATCACAGCCGCCACCAGTGTATGAATGTGTGTGTGACTGGGTGCATGGGTCTGTGACTGTAAAGCGCTTTGGGCCTTGTAGAAAAGCGCTATATAAGTGTACGCCATTTACCATTTACAGCTCAGCAGGGAGTTGAACCAGCAAACCTAGTGTTGTGGGGCAAAGGTGAAGAATTATAACTTGGCTTCCATCTGGTCAAAGCTCACAGGGTTCATCGGGAGCAAAACATGTCACAGACTTACATGAAAACTAGGACTGCTGTTGATGTGTGTGTGTGTGTTATTGGGAGGGGATTTGAACCACCAATCATACCTACTCCCAACACACACACACACACAGTTTTACACTATGTAAATATTTACAATTCTCCATTTATTTATTTTTGCTACACTTTTTGCTGAATTGCTTTAGGTGAGATTTTTGTTTTTTTGTGCCTAAAACTAAAATTGATCATCACATTTGTCTACAAGGCTTTTTTTTTTTTTGCATGGCATGCAGAAAAAGACGGATTTACTTTAAATTTCAGGTGTTTGAAAAAGGATTTTTAAACCACACATGACATTTCTGTCATGCACTCCAGCACCAGGGGCCTGTTTCACAAAGGAGGTTCAACCAACTCTGAGGTCAAACCTGAACTCTGAGTTGGTCAATCGAGAGATTAACAACTCTGAGTTTTCAGTTTCAGAGCAGCTGATCCGCGTTAGATCAATCAACTCTGAGTGGACTGATTCGGAGGTGAGCGTGCGCACCGCGTCTATAAGAAGCCATTATCAATGGAGCGCAGATATCACGAGTCTCCATGGCAACCGTGAAAAAAAGAGGTCTGCGTATTTTTCTCCAGCTGAACTTGACGTGCTGCTGCAGAGTTACAGTGAATATGAGCAGATATTCCAGAAGAAAAGCAACACCGCTGCATCTGCAAAACAGAGACAGTTAGCGTGGAAAACATAGCTGCTCAAGTTAATGCCTAAGTTTGCATTTAAATCATTGTTATAAAATATTGGCTGTAATAACTATTTAAATAGCGTAAGGAGTGAAATAAAAAATGGGGATATTTAGGAGTACTTTTGAAGTGTTATTCCTGGTGTAAATGCATGAAATGCTGCATAGTGTACAGAACCAATCTGGGGGGAAAATGCCTTTAACGTCGGTAATGTTTAGAGGACTTTTTGTTAACCTTCCCCTCTAGCAAACGTTGGTCAGTTTAATATTAATACATGCAATTGTGTTTTTAAAAGTGAACTTTTGTCTACTGTTGAACCTTTTGCTGCGTGAAGACTTCCTTCTTTTCTCTCGTCTTTGCGACAGTGGTCAAAAGCGCAGGGGAGATTTCCTTCAGGGCCGAAGGGAATTCTCCTTCGGGGTTCACTTCCCGTTCGAAACCCTCAACCTCCAGAGCGGATTAAGAATGACTCCAAAACAGTTATTCTGGGAATGACACCTTCTCCGTCCTCCTCATCCGTGCTCACCCCCCCCCAATCTGCACCTGCACTCGCCCCTCCCCTTGTCTCTCGTGGATCGCACCCCGCTCAGCACACACACGCTGCAACACTACCCCTGTATTGATCAAGTGGTATAGGTTTATATGGGATTAAGAAAGTAAGCAGTGCTAGAAAATTGTGTTTCCAAAAAGTAATTGTTACATTAATCTAATCCAATGTCCCTGATTTCATTTTCATGTAGATGCAATCCTGCAGGAATTAAAAGAACATGGCAGCAGCTAAAAATGAAGTATAAATATATTTGACATATGAAACATCTACATAGCAAGACCTAATGTTGTTTTCATTGTATATATGTGATTGACTGCAACGAAAAACGGTAACGCTCAAACAAAAACGTATGAGGAAATGACAAAACATCGAGTCTTCTCAAAATCCTCGTACGACGTAAATATAATTCTCTCTGAATTAATGCAGCCTCCTCGTCTATTGGGTCCTCCAAAAAAGGACAAGCCATTCTTGTCACTTAGACCGTGTGACGGAAATGTGGGCAATGAAGGTTGAAGCGAAAAATACCGCTTCGTCTTTAAAAAGGGGAGGGGACCGGCAGAAACTTAGAGTTTAGAGAATAAAACCTGCTCCCGACCAGGTTAGGTTCACAGCATAAGTAACCATGGATACTGACTCCGAGTAGAAGTTACCTCTCTTTCAGAAACGGGTTTGACTTACTCTGCTTTCTCTGGTTTGACAAACCTCCCATTCTGAAACGGAAAACCCAGGGTTTCCCTGATTTCAGGGTTAACGCACTCAGAGTTTACACTTAACCTCCTTTGTGAAACAGGCCCCAGGCCATAAAGTTCCCACAAACACCAGCAGATGGGGACAGATAAATGTTTGAGGGCTGACTCTTGATGAGTCGGTGCACCATTGCATTCTGCTTGATACTGATGTCAGACAAGTTCCCAAAGGCCACTGTTCTCCACATCAGGGGTCTCCGACCATTTTCAGGCCGCAGACCGGTTTAATGTCAGACAACATTTTCACGGACCGGTCTGAACAGGGCTGGGGTTTATGGTTTTTAAGTTTTTGGTTTCTGGAAAACCAACCATTTGTCGATTTCTTTCTTCTTCTTTTTTTCCAGATGACAAAGATTCTACAGAGCCCTTAAAGGCTACTTTGATATATATATATA
>JAUDJI010000366.1:0-14521 GCA_037389245.1 Oryzias sinensis | reverse complement strand
CGTCGGAGTCAGCAGCTCCCTGCTAAGGCTGCCTAACAGAATCTAACTGTTGAAAGTAAATAAACAAAGCCCGCAAATAAGGACTACCAAGGTCCAACCCCAAACTAAAATAACAAAACCCAGCAGTATAAGACTGCTGAGGACCAAGAGGGAATCAAAATGGAAACAACCAACCAGCACAGCTCCAACACAAACCAACTGCTCCTCAGCCTCCTGCTCTGCTCTCTCTGCATGCCTCTCCTTTGGTTATGGCCTCATCTGACTTAAATACCTGGCAGGTGCTGATCAAGATCATTGGCTTCACCTGCCAGGTGAGCAGAATGACAGGGGATGCAGCAAAGCAGAAGCAGCAAGACATAACAAACCTCTGCTGATTGTTTAGATCTGCTTCACTGTTCTCATCTTCCTCAGGAATCTCCATCAAGGTATCAGTCTCCTGCTTCAGATCAAACTGATCTTCATCCTGACTGATGAAGAGTTCCTCTGGTTCTTCTTTAATCTGTGGAGGTTCAGGTTCCTCCAGTTCCTCTTTAATCTGTGGAGGTTCTGGTTCCTGCAGTTCCTCTTTAATCTGTAGAGGTTCTTGTTCCACTTGTTCCACTCTGAAGTTCCTCTGCTGGTTGCAGAGATCTTCCCCTTCAGTCATCCAATGGTGGGGGAGAACTGCAGGGACACAAACACAACACTTGAACATTTTCTTTATACCTTTTATACGTTTCCAGGACTTTTGTTTTTTTTCAAGCATCAATAAACTCTGTGATCATTGGAGAAAATGTCTGAGGAGTCTGGAGGACCAGAAGAGATGGAAATAAATAAATCAAAACATAAATAATTGAATAAATGCGTCATTCATTCATTTAAAATTGTCAATAAATAAATAAAATTTGAAATCAAAACATAAATGTTTAATTACAGTATTATATATAGAATACTAATTAAAAAAGAACATTAAATTTTTTCATGACATTTTTAATAATTGTATGGTTTTAAACTGTACAGCATTGCAAAGGTGAGGATTTCAAAGATAAAAGCATGGTGCCTACAGTGAAACATGGTGGTGGCAGTGTCCTGATGTGGGGCTGCATGAGTGCTGCTGGTGTGGGGGAGCTGCATTTCATTGATGGGATCATGAACTCAACAATGTAGTGCTCTATACTATAGAAGAAGATGCTGCCATTACTTCATTGGTCATTGAGCACTTTTCCAACACGACAGTAGCCGCAGTTACATGGGCAGAATATCTTGATCGGATCAATGGTCGGGTTAAAATTCACCCGTGCACATGGGCGAAGAAAACCTTTTTCCAATTAGAACAAACGTTCCCATGGCTCACACTTTTGGTCGGAATGAATCATTTGGGCATGCGCAGTAGTGTAAAATCACCCGGATGCGGAACTAGGTCCCGTTGTAAACAAACCGCTGCCACACACAGACAGCATGTGCAGCAGCTCCGTAATACGAGACGATCATCCAAACGTGCTTTTATTAATGTCATGAATATTATGAAGCGCCTGTTTGCTCATCGTTATAATTAATCCGTGTGATCAGTGCTGTTTTATGAATGAAACAGAGCTGGAAGAAGGCTAAGGACAGGCTAACACGCGCCAACATCATTAGCCTTGATGGACACAAAATCCAGGACTGTGCGAGAAACGCAGCAATCTACAGCTTGGCTGCACGTAAATGTGTGGGAATAACATCAGCCTTTATTTTGTCGGGACACAACTGGAAACACAAATTGACGTGGTTGTTTGAACAGTTTCTAAGGACTGAGCGACAATTCTGCTCTGAAAAGTTCACAAACCGCTCCAAAGCCACTCTGTGAGCTAGCGCCCCGAGCTCTGTTCAAACACGGTTCCTCCTGAGTCCTGCAGCCGCTAACCCAGAGCGGCGGGACAGCTCGCAGTCTGAATTCTCCCACACATAACAAAACAACAAAACGCACACGTAAAAAAGCATCCTCCCCCCCTCAGACACAAAATTATTAATCCAGCTCCTCTGCTCCCTCGGGTGCCAGTGGACCGAGTGAGCGTCGGGGGATACGAAGCGCTCCTGCCCCGCATCTCCCAGGGGAGAGCCAGCCGGGCGGGAGCGGCGCTTTGCGCGGGGCCTCCGCAGAGCAGCTGGTCTGTCCCGTATGCGCTCCAAAGCTTTTTTTTTTCAGCGAAACACCATCTATGCATGACGTAAACCAGAGCAGTAGTGACACACGATCGGAATGACCGTTTACATGCTGCACGATCGGATAAACGATCGGTATAACCCACCTATCTCGATCGGAAAGAAATTCTGATCCGAACGAGTCTGACCGGGGCAGAGTATTCCGAACGGCGCGTTTACATGACGCATTTTCTTTCCGATCAGGCGTTCATTCTGATTACTTTTGCCCATGTAAATGTGACTAATGATCCAAAACACACTTCTAAAGCTACTGCTGTATTTTTTGAGGAAGAACAGGGTGAAAGTGATTGAACGGCCAAGTATGTCTCCTGATCTGAACCCCATACAACACCTTGTATGGAATTCTGAAGAACAAGTTGAGCCTCACTCTCCATCCAGGCTCTAAAATAGGTTCTTGTTGAAGAATGGAAAAAGATAGATGTTGTAATATGTCGGCAACTTGTTGATTCTATGCCTAGAAGACTTGGTGCTGTCCTTAAAAAATCACGGCCTCATTACAAAATACTAGATGTAGTCGTTTTTGTTGCAGGGTGGATTTGCTTAAACTAATTGAAGTAAAACAGAAGATTATGCAATCTAAGTTAGATCATTAAACTTTATTTCATGTTATAGAGTTAAAGAAGTTTTCAATAAAAGTCAACTTTGTGGAAAGTTTGGAAATGTTTCTTTTGTTCATTGAGCTTCTGATTAAATTAGTACTTTTTAAATGGGGTGTACTTATATATGCTGTACTTTGTTTTTGGGAATTTATTCTTTTGGGAATTTAATTTCATATTTGGGGCGGCAGTGGCTCAGTGGTTAAGCTGGTCGGACAATGATTGAAGGGTCGGTGGTTAGATTCCCCCCAGTCCAATGTTGTTGTGTCCATGGACAAGAGTCCCTCCCCTGGTGTGTGAATGTGTCTGAATGTCCAGGTGATGGTCAGAGGGGCAGCTGTGGCTTAATCAGTAGTTACCATCACCACGTATGAATGAGGAGTGAATGAATAACGGACACATTGTAAGCGCTTTGAGCGTCTGGAAAAGTGCAGATAAATCCAATCCATCATCATTATTGTTGTTGTTTTCCACATATTTAATGCAAAACGACAGATTTTGTGTTTAAAAAAAGACTTTTGCTCTGCTAATTTAGAATAAGATCAATTTATAAAAGTAGCCTTTATGGAAGTATTAAATATGATAATAAATTCTCATGAGAAACAGAATAAAGTAAATATCCACCTTTTTTTAACGCTTTTTGGGGCAAATTATGATTTTTACAAAACAAATCAGCGATGCCAGAAGTCGTGTCCCGACAGGGGAAAAACATTCTAGAACAACCACATGGTCCGATATTGAAGTGATCATATTGGCTCAGGTGTAGCCACGCCCCTCTGTCTCCAGCATTGATCAGACTGGTTCTGCAAACCACGCCTTCAGTCCTCTGCATGTCACCATACTAGTCCATAGGGATGGGAATAGAAGCCACTGGAAGCTTTCCTTGGGGTTCATGTAATTGTGCCAGAGAAATGTACCAACCATTCAGAGCTTTGAAGCCACACAAAACAGCGACATCTGGTGGTGGTCTGGATGTATATCATCTGCTTCAACTAAGCTCCTTGTAACCTTTCATTGTAGATATTATAATATTAGTATATTATTATTATAAAATAATGAAAAAAACTTAAAAAAATGTTGTTAATAGTGATAAAAAACAAAATAAAAAAACACAATGAGTTACGTCTTCTGTGAGAAGTGCTTTACACAGCAAAATACACATCACATGAAGAAAATAAACGCAAGGCAAAAAAGTAAAAAAAAAGAAAACTGGTCTTGAACCCAGAATCTATGGATGAAGAAGCTATGACTTTATCTCTGAGCTATTTCTACAACAACAGTACATCCTTGCCATTGTTTATTTGTACAATTATTTTCATCATTGATAACGTTCATAGTGTATTGTCTTAATTGGAAAAACTGAGTTGAAACGATCCTGAGCAGCAGTACATTTTTTTTAACCAGGAACCATGGTAAAGTGCAGTGAACTGATGCTGATTCCAATACAGGAGAAACAATAGAACTGGTCGGAAAACGTTCAGGATTCATTTATTTTTTTAGAGAATAGCGCGCCCAACTGTTCAAACACAAGTGACATCTGAACCATGGTTCGACCAAACGATGCATTTGGTGATTCATACATCATCAATCACGTGATCTGCGCTAGAGCGTCTGTGTCTAACGGGCCATCCCTACTAGTCCATTAAAGGTGTTCATGCAAATGTCTGTTAGCGCTGTTAATTTTTTTTTGTGGGTGTGTGTGTTTTTATTGAAGCAATTATTTAACAAACAATCATGGCATTTCTGTCAATGACATCAATATCAATGAGATGAAGGTGGTCAAAAACAAACATGACAACAAATATAAGCAAATTTATAGTTGACCAAAGCTTAAATAGATCAAATAAATTACACGTCTGGGCTTTCTTGTAATTCATAAAATGCAAAGATTTATAGAATAGTTTGAGATGGTTTATTAATCCATTAATGTGAGGTTTCACCTTTAAGAATTTACTGTTATGTATGAAATGCTTTGAAATCACAATCAATACATTAATCAGAAAGTCCATATTTTTATCAATTAATAGTAATCAAATTTTAATGGTATTCCAATTTAAAGGGTTTATGATAATATCTTTTGTTTTCAACTATTATGAAAATATGACCAAAACTCTTTTACCTGCAAAAATTCAAAGAATAGATGTTCCACATTTTCTATATCATTTCCACAAAATACAAAAAGATCGTTATCCCAATTAAAGCAAATATGTAAAAATAATTGGAAGGGTAAATATCATTCAATATTTTAAAAGGTCACTTTGTTTGCTTTGTGAGGTACAGGATATGCTAGATATAATGTTCATATAGTTTTAGTTTCTGTGGTGCTGTAAATCTTCAAAATATATTTTCTTTTTAATGGGGAAAGGTAATATAAACAATTTAAAATCTCTCAAATTATTGGTTATTTTTTGTCTCCCAAACATAGTCCTTCCACATAGAGTGGTTTCATTTCTGAATAATGTTGTTGCAACATTATTTGCTGGCCTAGGTTTCTAGTGGGAATTGTAATGGATTTAATTATCGTATTCTTCAATATATTTTTCACATAAAGTGTTGTGATCAAAATAACTACCATGTTTGTCCATTAAAGGAAAAATAGCCAAAATTCCTTTTTCCAACCAATTGTTTAAAACAAAGACTTTCGTTTATGTTAGCGCCGTTAATGGCTCTTTAAAACATGAATGTTGGTCCTTCCAAAACTGAGATAAAAACAGCACGGACATCAACGCTGCCTGGCGGGAATAACTGCCCACCGATTTCCCATCATGCCTCTGTTTACGCTGTGTTTATCAACTAACAACTCCAAGCTAATTGTGAAGCTATGACGGCAGCACCATTTGAGCTATAATCCAGCCACACCGTTTGATTCAGATAGCAGCTCAGACGAGGAAAACAAAGACGTTCATGAATCTATTTGTCTGCAGGTGGAACTGGAAGCAGCAGTGAACGTACCAACTATGTTGAGCTGCAGCTGCGGGTTCCAGCTGCTATAATCCAGCAGTCTGCGCTGACGACAGAGCTCCTCCTCGTTCTGGACGATGGTTCCTTCAGCAGCAGAAAGTTGTTCTCTGACAGAACCTTCCTGAGGTTCTGAAGACATGGTTCCTGCTCCGATCTTCAGCTCCAACTCCCACAAACACCGCCGTCCTCTTCACTGCAGCTCCGATCGATCATCTGCTAGTCTCACAATCACAGCAATCCACGTTGTCTTTCCGTTCAACACTTCTTCACTCATTTACGACACTTTGGAAAATGCTGAGAGTTCCCACACGAACCACATATCGTCCTTTCTGTCCAAAAACCTCACAAACGTCCCAACAAAAAGCCACCGACCTCTGAACACAAGCTAACGCTGCTAGCGCCTCGTGCTCTTTACTTCCGGGTCACGTAGAGACATTTGATTGGAAAAAAACGTATGAAGTGCTTCGGTGAACAACAAAATGGTTCAAAATGCTTCCAAGATTTTTAAAACCGTTTTAATTCAGTAGATAATAAAATCATAATAGAAAAAAAATTTTTTGGGGAAACTTTATGAGAGCTGTTGTGACGTCATCACACGGGGTCGTTCTCAATCCAATGTTCTGATTTGACTACAAAATTTATCAGAGGTTGAATTAACCTTAATCACATTTGTTTATTGTATTCCTGAACTAAAATAATTGATAAAAAAAAACGTCTTAAGTGAACAAAGAAACAAAATTGAAAAAATATATTTAACAGCAAAAAACTTTAATAACTTTTTAAAGAGAATAATTACGAGTATAAATAAACATTAAACTGTAGTAAAAAAAAATACAAATAATATTTTAGAAATGCTTACGATGAAAAGAAAATACAGGGATAGACTTTAGTTAAATTATATTAACCCATTTATGAGGTATTTAACTGAGATATAACATAATGAAAGAAAAGTGAAAAAATGAATGAACAAACAAAATATTTTTATCGTCTTCAAATACTTGTGTAATAAAAAACTGGACTTTTTTTTGTAAATCACAGATTATTTTAGGTTGACACAAAATAAACACTTAAGGATTTTTTCCCTTCCTAATAACTAGTTAAATATCACATGTAGTTTCTATAAAATATGAATTCTTGCTGGTATTATTTGAACCCTTTCAGCTTTTTCCAGGTCTGACAGTGTTAACGGAAATGAAAATATTTGACAATCCAGTTGATGAGAAGCTGCAGAAAGACTGAAATCCATCAGATTGTAAAAACGTAGAGGTGGTCCTTTGATGATGATGATGATGTGAAGGAAGAGGATCAAACATGATGCTCTGCATCCGTTTGCTTCAGGAAGTGGAGGTTTTTTAGAGTCTCCAGACTGTTTCTGAAAGGCCAAAGAAAAGCAGCTGATGTGGTTCTGTCTCCTACCAGCAGGGAGCGCTCTCAGCCGGACAGAACAGATCCTCAATGCTGCTCTGAGAAGGACTCTTCTGTTCCAGAAGCAGTGACTGTTCACATCCAGGAGAATCTGGACTCCAATGAATCCCAGAGAATCTCCTCTCTGCTGTTTGGACACTTTGACCAGCAGAGGGCAGCAGAACTTTCAGCAACTCTGGATCTTTTTTTTTTTTTTTTTTTTTTTTTTTTTCTGTCTGACCGCCTTTTCTTTTTTTTTTTTTTTTTTTTTTTTTTTTTTTTTATTGAACTTTTCAAATACAAAACATATAAACTCCAGCAGAGGATAAATACACCACAAAATACAGAAACACTAAGGGGGGTAAAATATACTCTCAGTCATAAACATTAAGTGTTGAAACACTTACAAAAAATAAAAATAAAAAATAACAGGAGCCAAATGATAGCACAGGACAGAAACTAGAATAAAAGCCACAAAGAAATTTGTTTAGATATTTTTTTAACACCTACTGAGGATTGTAATCTTTTCAGTGAGGAATAATATAATTTAAAATCGTTAATAAAACCTGGGAAGGAGGGCTTGGAACCTCTCCACTTGCAACAGTGGATATGGTATTTTCCTAAAAGTAAGATGATATTAATGAAATTTGAGAAAGAATCATCAATATTTTCCATAAACAGCATGACATCAGAAATACCAAAAGGGGGAATATTCAGTTTTAAATTAATCCAATTCCTTATTTGAGTCCAGAACTCTTTGGAGTAATCACATGAAAAAAACAAATGTTCCAGTGTTTCCTCATTGGAGTTACAAAAAATGCAAGATTCCACGTCAAATTTAAATCTGCTTTGAAGAAAATCGGAGACAGGATAATATTTATTTATTATTTTGAAATGAGTTTCTTTTACTTTGGGCAGAACAGGCCATTTAATATACTTTGAATGTGCTTTAACTAACAGAGATTGGCTGTTGAAAAAAGAGAAAGATCTAAAAGAGGCTCGATTATGGACATGATAAATTCTTTCTTTTAAACAGTTGTTCAAAAGATTGTTATTTAGTTTAAAATCTAAGAAATTACATCCATTTATCTGTAATTTTGGTAATGAGATAATTGTTCTAAGAGGAGTAAAAACAGTGTTCTTTATTAAATGAATCAGAGCAGCAGGGATAGCTCGACATACTTTTTTAAATTCTTTAAGGCTGCAGGTGAGACTGTATTTATCTATAAATGAAGAAAAATTCAATAAATTACCGTCACTGTCAGTTAAATCTGTAACAAAAAGAATGTTTCTGTCAAACCAATCCTGTTTGAATAAAGATTTCCTACCAACTAATACTGTTCTGTTATTCCATAATGTTGATCCATGGGGGGTAAAATTGTGATTAAATATCATTTTCCAAAACTGAAGAACCTGTTTATGGAAGTTGGACAAAATGAATGGAATCTTGTTGACTTCAAAATCACATTTCAAAAGGAAGTCTATGCCTCCTAAATGTTTAAAGATGGATCTTGGAATATGAAACCACATGGAGTCACTATCAACCAGAAGAGCTTTTAAAAAATTAATCCTGAAAGTACCGACCATAGCTTCAAAATCTAGAGCATTGATGCCACCATTATCATAACTTTTGACCAGTTGGGAACGTTTGATATAATGTGTTTTGTTTTTCCATATGAATTGAAAAATAATAGAGTTAACTTTCCTAATGTTTGGAGGGGATATGTATAAGGAATAGCAGGGATAAATAATCTTAGAGACGCCTTCTGCTTTGGTTAACAGATTTCTCCCAAAAACAGTTAAATCTCTTGTCAACCAGCGACTTAAACTTTTCTTCATATCAAAGAATCGATTTGTAATGTTGACTTCTTCCCTCCTTAATGTGTTTTTAGACAATAATACACCCAGATATTTCACTTCATGAACAACCCTAATGGCTTCAATAGTTTGGTGCTGACACGAGTGAACGGGGAGGATTTCACATTTGGAAATATTTAGCTTCAAGCCTGATGCTTTGGAAAATAACTGAATCCTATTTAGAGCTTTAACAACCTCTGCATCGTTTTTTAGAAGTAAAGCAGTATCATCTGCAAACTGACTAATTTTGTATTGCTTTTCAAAAATAGAAATACCTTGAATATCATGACTATGTTTTATGAGGATGGTTAATAACTGAGTGGCTAATATAAACAGTTTGGGCGAGATGGGACAACCTTGTCGGATACCCCTTTTAATTACAAATCGGGGAGTAATTCCTGGATTTAAGGAAACTGAACTATAGATATCATTATAAAACATTTTAATAATATTACAAAATTTATCACCAAATCCTAAAAATTTCAGGGCTTTAATTAAAAAGGAATGCTCCAATGTGTCAAATGCTTTATAAAAATCTAGAAATAATATTAAACTATCTGGGTCAACAAAGTCACAATAATCCAATAAATCTACTACCAACCTGATGTGATTATGGATATTTCTTCCTTTAATGAATGCTGACTGACACTCATCCACTAAATCCTTCAGTCCTCTGTTTAGACGCTCTGCAAAAACATGAGCCAAAATTTTATAGTCATTGCATAACAAAGTAATTGGTCTCCAATTATCCAAATATAAAGTATTTTTATTAGGTTTGGGGATTAAAGTGATTAACCCCTGTCTCATTGTGTTAGAAAGGCTACCTGCTGAGATACATTCTAGAAAAGCTTCATGTAACAAACGTCTAATATCAGTCCAAAAGAATTTATAAAATTCTGCTGTTAAACCATCCAAGCCAGGAGATTTCCCAGAGGACATCTTAAGAACAGCAGCATCCATTTCCTCAATGTCTAAATCGTTTTCCATAAAATGTTTAAATTCTAAGTCAATGTTTTGGTTCAATCCTTCAATGCTTTCGAATAAAATTTCACAGTCAGCTTCAGAATGATAGGACTTATATAAATTGGAGTAAAATGTGTGTATTTCTTTGTTAATTTCCCTTTGGTCTTCGTAAACAAAATTATTTACTGATAGTTTGTTAATTTGCTTTTTTAATTGCCTTTGTTTTTCAAGATTAAAAAAATATGTGGTATTTTTTTTCTCCCTCTTCAATCCAGGGAGCTCGGGATCTTACAAATGCACCTTTAGCTTTTTCAATATACAAAATGTCTAACTCGCTTTGTAATTTATTTAATTCTAATAATTCCTCAGTCGACAAATCCATCTTTTTACATAGGTCATTAATATTTCTTAAAATATTTTGTTGTTTTAGACGTTTCAATCTTAAAGCACTTTTACTAAATTCAATTGCAAGACTTCTAATTTTAAACTTAAACCATTCCCATTTACTCACAGGTGACATGTCCAAGACATTCACTTCTGTTATTAATTCTCTAACCTTGTTGCAAAAACAGGAATCTTCCAAAAGCATATTGTTGAATTTCCAAATTTGAATTAAATCAGTTACTGACTTATTACATTGAAGGGATAAAGAAACAACACAGTGGTCTGTTAGGGGGGAAGCAGAAATGGAACATTTATCAATATGTATTACTAATGATGAAGATATTAACCAATAATCTAACCTTGAAGATTGTCCATTACCTGCAGCATTAAACCATGTATATTGCCTGGTCACTGGGTTCAGAATTCTCCAATAATCAACTAAATTGACAACATTCATAAATTCAACCACCAGATCATCAAACTTGTGACATTGTGTTCTAGGTGGATGTCTGTCTAACCAAAGGTCAGGTACCAGGTTAAAGTCACCTCCAACTATAACATTATCAGTTAAATGAGTGTGTTTAAGGTCTAGAATTTGTTTACATAAGTCTGAAAGGAGTGTTTTGTTTTTAGCTCTTTCATTATAACCATATACACAAACCAAAATAAACATTTCACCGTTAAACTCAAATATTAATATCAACCAATGGCCATAAGTGTCCCCAAAGTGGTTTATAACTTTTCCCGGGAATTTGTTTAAAAGTATCATAACACCAGCTGAATGAGAAGTCCCATGACTGACATAAATAGAATCACCCCACTGTAATTTCCAGAAGTTTACATCTTCTTCAACTGAATGGGTTTCCTGCAAAAAAACACATTTTGCTTTCTGCTCCTTACAAAATAGAAAAATAGCTTTTCGCTTAACATTGTTTTTAAGCCCCCTAGTGTTTAAAGAAATGAAAGAAAACATTTAAGAATTATCAATAGCACAGCAACCGCAGAAGATGTGCAGGAATGAACAATATTGTCCTTACCAGACAATTCAATGAGCATTCTTCACCAAGAACATGAACTGACAGAACACTAACTCTCACTGACTGTAATCTATTGTGGGTCCACTCTTCGATTGTCGATCAGCGCGTACCCCTCCTTCAGGAACGCTCTCTGACCCCTCTTCCTCGCCTCTTGGACCAGCGGCCACAGCTTGGCTCTCGCCTCCCTGTCCTCCTTGGAGAAATCTTCTTTGAAGTGGATGTGCATTTCCTTGCAGACTCTCGCCTCTCTTGACCGTTTCCACACGTCATCCCGAACCACTCTGGACACAAACTGCAGGATTATCGACCGCGGCGTATTGTTGGAAGTCGCCGCGCTCCCCTTTCTTCCCAACCGATGAACCGTGTCAACTGCCTCTCGTAGGCGGTCCGCGCCGATGGGAACCACCCTGGTCAAGATGCCGATGACGGTTTCTCTGATGTCTTCTCCATCCTTCTCAGCCAAACCATTCAGCCGCAGATTCCACCTCCGTTTGTAGCGAGCATGCTCAGCCACCGCTTCCCTTAGCCGCTTGTTGTCTCCTTGAAGTTCAGCCACTCTTTTCTCCAGATGTTCTAGAACTTCTTTATTCCTTTTTATAGCTTCTGAGTTGGCATCAATTCTTTCATCAAACTTTTTCAGTAGGGCTGTCTGTTCGTCCATTTTGGTCGTTTGCATGTCGACCTTCTCCGTCAGGGCGGCCACGGCTTCCATAATTCTTTCGAACATACTTTCATCCTGCAAGTTCTGCCCGCTCCCTTTCTTTTGCTTTTTAGGATGAGGTGCTTTGACTGGAGTGTGTGCAAGGTTCACTAATTTTTCTTTGGACCTTTCTCCATCCCCTGTAGTGACTACAACAGCTTCCTCAGTCATCTCGTGAATATCGGACTCGGAATAATAGTCGTGCTCGTCCATTTGCATTTCGGTTAGCTTACTTTCGATTTTCAAAAGGAAGAAAAAAATAAGTTTACGGTAGTCCGCGATTCCTCTCACAAACTTTAAATAGAAACTTAGAAAAATTTGCAGTGTTCTTGGTTATAGAATGCAAAAAAAAAAAACTCACAAACAAGGACAGAAAAAAAACTCTTACACCGGAGCCCGCAAAGTACGTTCGTTCATTCCGCCATCTTGCCTCCTCCTTGCTCAAAAATGTTTGTGTGTTGGAAGTCCCAACCTGACAGATGAGCAGAATAATAAGGCAGGCAAAGCCGTAACACTGCCCCCTGGTGGACAGGAACTCAGCAGTGCAGCTTCAGGATGGAGTGGCTTCCAACAGATCAGATCAACGTTCTGCTCTCTGCTAAAGAGGCAGAACGTCTCCTTCTAAGAAGAATCCAGAGTTCCTGATCACAAACATCAACTGAAGCCCAAATCAGAGCTGATCAGACTGCATGGAGCCCAAGCTCCAGAAAAGAGGAGAAAAGAAGAAGTCGTCCACATGAAGCTTCACCTTAGAGGAAAAGAGGAGCTGCTGAACTAAAGTACTCGAGTACTGAGGAAGACTTTCAACCTCTGATGGATTCTGTAGAACATTTGGAACTAGAATGTAGAAAGTGCTTCAGTTCCATCAGCTGTCAGTCTGCAGCAGCTTCATCTGCTGCCTCCATCCTCTCTCTGTGAGTCTCTGCAGAGTTTTTCTGCAGCTGCTGGTTTTTCTGCAGCAGCAGCAGCATCAGAGCCAGAGAGCCAAAGAAAGTGGAAAGTCTGAGAAGGAAGCAGCTCTGAAGCTCTGCAGCTGACGGTGCAGCTTCAGGACTCATGAGGAGGAGCACACTGCAGCACCTCCTCCTCCACCTCCACCTTCCTCTTTGAGGCAGCAGAAACTCCTCCAGCTGCAGCTGTTCTCACAGACCATGTGGCCTAATGGACAAGGCGTCTGACTTTGGATCAGAAGATTGAGGGTTCAAATCCCTTCATGGTTGGAGGCAGATCTTCCAGAGACTCCCAGAGTGAGACACCTGCTGTCTTTGTTTCTGCTTTCATCCGTTTGTTTTCTTCACATGAATCATCACAATGATGGCAACAGTTCTTCTGCAGCTTGAAGCTGTTCTGGAAGATTTTCTTTAGTGTATTCCTTGATCTGTGCTGAGTCAGCACTTCTTGCTTAATTCCTTTAAACAGCCCACCATGTTCTGTGTCCTGATTGGCTGGAGACCTTGTCAATCAATCTCCTCAGTCCGTGCCGTTTCTCCAGTGCAGAAACGCGGAGCTCTTCAGATCAGAAATCTGTGATCGATCATCATTCTAAGATCCTGGATCTAATTTCTATGAAGGTTTGAGAATTTAAACAAGAAAGAAAATGATGAAAATGTTCATGTCTGTCTGAGAAAAGTGTATTTAGTCAGTGAGGAGTTAGGATGCCATAAACGTCTGTAATTAGACTCTGTGGATTTCATGAATCAGTGATTTTTAGAACATAACTCCTGTAATAAACGAGGGAACTCTGTAGTAATGAAAAGGTAACGCAGATAAATGCGTAGCTGCAGCAGAACATGTAGAAATGTGTTTTTCATTATTACTGGATGAGAAACAGACGTGCAGAACACAACACAGCTGAACAAACTGCGAGACGTGTGATGAGCTCAAAGTCTCTGCAGATTATGACAACTACCCCTGGCTGCAGCCTGCAGAATTATGACGGGAATGGATCCACTATTTTATTATTTTTTTTAAATATATCAGTATGTTTTTCCAGAATTTTTATCTTTAAAAATCATAGAGTGATGTTTGGTCATTGTTTTATTTCATAAATAATATTTATTTTATTAAAAGGATCATAAATGAATGAAACGTTATTCATAGCACTTTACAACTCCTTGAAGGTACCAAAAGCTTCAGAAGAACAAAATTGATCTAAAATGAGAACAAAAATTGTAAACTAACATTATTTATTTATTATTTGTAAACTAAAAAATCTAGAATATTCTGTTTTAAAATATTAAATTTCCATTCCAAATGTTTCCATCTACATTCCATGTTAGATCATTCTCACTCCATGCATCTGCTTCTGGTCCGGCCCTTCTATTTAATTTTAGAACCCAATGTGCCCCCCGCCCCGAGTTAAAATATTTGCCCACCCCTGATCTAACCTACCATTAAAGCTCCTTATTGGCTAAACACACCTGATCCAGGTAATCAGC
>JAUDJI010000365.1:0-14528 GCA_037389245.1 Oryzias sinensis | reverse complement strand
ATACAGGTGGAGAATCCAAGACACAAGAAGCTGGAAGGAACTAGTGTCAACACACCCACCTGTTCCTCTTTGCTGTTCACCACCACCAGATATGATCCTACAAACTGACAGAAACTCCGGCTGTCCAACCAATCTCTGTCCTCAGTAGATTTATAGTAGCAGCTGCTTCCAAATCTCTTCCATCCTTCAGGACACCGATTACCTTTAAAGACTGATATAGAAAAATCCTGCAGGTTTACTTTCTGGTTTCATCTGTTTTTTCTACTAAAACTTTCAAGTTCAGTTCAAAGGTAAACATGATCCAAACAAACTGATATCATCCATTAGTTTTCAGTCTTTTCTCACCTTCAATCTGATTTTTCAGCTGTTTTATTTCATTCCAAAGAGTTTTGTTGATGCCTGAAAGACAGTAGAAGTCCATTTCTTATTGATTTGTACTTAAATGAACAATCACATGGCCTTCAACAGATACAAAGCAATCTTCATTTTAGTGTGTGTGTGTGTGGGGGGGGGTCATGATGCAGAGGGGGAGCAGTTTAGACAGATTTGATTCCCAATCTGCCTGCACATGTGTTCAAGTGTCCTTTGGTAAAACACTGAGCCTCATGTTTTGCTGTCATGGTGAAGAGGACCTGGCTGCAGACATCAACGTCCAGAACCAGAAGTCCTGGACCAGAACTGGTATCACCCCCCCCCCCCCCCCATCACTCAAAACAACTTGATTTCAACTGGTCACCCTAACAGTTTTTTTTTACCATTTTAAACTTTACTAAAAGTTTTTTCTACAATTCTGAACACTTTTGGGTTACCGTGAGGGTAAGTTGTATAATTTCTGCTTCCTCAAATGAAGTGAGGAATCATCTTGTCTGCAGGTTCCTCTTTCCATGGGTGCATGAAAGTGTGTGTAAATGGATGAAAGGAGTCAAATCTGTAAAAAATAGTGGTTCTAGAAGGAAGCTTGAAAATCAATGATTATTATTCCAAAAATTCAAACTAAGGATGACCTGATTGGCAGAGGATTTTTTAACCCACTGATCTAAAAACTAAAAAACCTTTAAAGACCAACCCTTTTTTGTTTGTACTTATGTTTTTTTAGATCACGTATTAACTCACAGAGCATTAAGCCTTCCAAAAATTTTTTTTTAAAATGCAGTTTTTTATAAAATGCTTGGGAACAGGTTCTATTAAATAATGTTACCAGTATTGATAGTCTAGTAGTGATCATAGATTACTCTTAGCCAATCAGAAGACACCCCCCCCCCCGACTTCCGGGATTGCATGAAGCTGTGACGCGGACCTGTCTGAGACCTTTGTGGAAAATAATAATAATACTAATAATAATAAACTTTATTTATATAGCACTTTTCGAAATCCAGATTACAAAGTGCTGTACAGTTAATATGAGACAAAATCAGTATTAAAAACAGTTACCAGTATGGAGAAATAAAACCAGCACACATATGAAATGGTGATAGTGGTTAGAATCAATAAAATAGATAAATCAGTAAAATCAATAAAATCAATAAAGTCCAATGTTTAGATTTAAGGACCAGTAAAATCATTAAAAGCACACCTGAAGAGGTAAGTTTTTAAAAGATATTTAAATACTGGTAGGGACCCAGCGAACCTGATCTCTTCAGGGAGACTGTTCCAGAGTGTTGGGGCTCTTACAGCAAAGGCCCCATCACCCCTGCTCTTCAGTCTAGATTGTGGGATTGTTAAAAGGCCTTTTACCGAAGATCTAAGATTGCGACCAGGTACGTAAGGAGTGAGGAGATCGGCTTTATACTTAGGGGCCAGACCACAGAGTGCTTTAAAAGCAATCAATAAAATCTTAAAATCTATTCTAAAACGGACTGGGAGCCAGTGCAAAGACGCTAAAACTGGAGTGATGTGGTCTCTCATTCTGGTTCCGGTTAAAAGTCTGGCGGCAGCATTTTGGACTAACTGGAGTTGATACACACTCTGCTGTGAAAGGCATGTGTAGAGTGCGTTACAATAGTCCAAACGGGAAAAAATGAAAGCATGAATCACCATCTCAAGACATTTTTTTGATAGGAGGGGGTTTATCCTGTATAACCTATGTAGTTGCCAGAAACAAGATTTGACCACTGATTTAACATGTGTCTCCAGATTAAAATCAGTATCAAATATCACCCCCAGATTTCTGCAGCTTGAAGAAACATTGTTAGATAGAGACTCCAATTTCGAAGCCACACCATTTCGGGCCTCAACTGAACCAAAAATAATCACATCAGTTTTGTCCATATTCAACTGCAGAAAATTTTGGGCCATCCAGGTTTTAATATCAGCAATGCAGCTACTGAGATTATTTAAAAGACCAAAGTCACCAGGTTTAAAAGATAAGTGCAGTTGAGTATCATTTGCATAAAAATGAAAATTAAGGTTATGTTGGCGTATTATCTCCCCCAGTGGTAACATGTAAATTGAAAATAACAGAGGTCCCAGTACCGAACCCTGGGGAACGCCACGTCATTTTCACCTTAGATGAGCAAGAATTGCCGATGAAAACATAAAAAAACCTGTCCGTTAATAAGAATAAAACCAGTTAAAAACTTTGCCAGAAAAACCAACCCAAGATTTTAGACATTGAAATAAAATGGAGTGGTCCACTGTATCAAATGCTGCACTGAGATCTAAAAGAACTAAAATCGATATTTTTCCTGAGTCTGCAGCCATTAAAAGGTCATTCATTACTCTCAGCAAGGCAGTCTCTGTGCTGTGGTTGGCCTTTAACCCAGATTGAAGGGTCTCGAATAATTTATTTTTATTTAAAAAGGAAATTACCTGCTCAGCCACTAGCTTTTCCAGGATCTTAGCCAAAAAAGGTAGTTTTGAAATAGGTCTGTAATGCTCGAAGCAACTTGGGTCCAGGGAGGGTTTTTTCAATAGTGGCTGAATCATAGCAGCCTTAAAATCATCTGGGACTGTGCCAGTGGAAAGAGATGTGTTCATTAAGAACAGTATGTGGGAGCTAACAGATCCATATATTTCTTTAAAAAATCTAACTGGCATAATGTCCAGAGAGCAACGGGATGGTTTCATTTTATAAACAATCTCAGAAAGAGTGTTGGGGGAGATTGACTGAAAGTCTTCAAAGATCACTGTGGGTCTCGCAGGTGGAGTTGGCAGAAAAGGAGGTGACAAAGATTTGGTAATGGATATCTGAGACCTAATGTTGGAAATTTTGTTAATAAAATGATTTGCAAATTGCTCACAGATTACTGGGGAAGTCGGTAAATTGCTAGTATGTGGAGCTTCACTTAGCTGATTTATGACCTTAAAAAGTACCCTGGGATTATTTCTATTGGTATTAATTAATTGTGAGAAGTAGTCTGATCTTGCCTTTTTCATTTGACGGTTAACATTATTCATGTGGTTTTTCAGGGTTTCTAAGTCCATGGATGATTTAGAAGTTTTCCACTTGCGGTCAACTCTGCGACAAATTCTTTTCGAGTTGCGAATACTGTCAGTCATCCAAGGCAGATTTTTATTTTGGACTTTTCTCAACCTGAAAGGGGCAATTTGGTCCAGGATGCGTGCAGTTGCTGAGTTAAAATTTGATAAAATACTGTTTGCATCAGAATTTAAAACCAAAGGGGCTGAGAAAACATTTCCAAAATTTGCTGCAGTAGATGAGTTGAAGACATGTGAGTAAATGAAATTAGCCTTAGACTCAGGAGGATTACCATTTAGTTCTGGAGAAAATAAAATGCACTTATGGTCAGACATGATAAAATCCATACATGTCACATTGGGGACTGGCCAGAAATAAACTGATCTAATGCTGAAAAATAAAACAAAACAAGCAGCATCCCCCCCCCCCCTTTTTTTCTTTTTTGGGAATAAACACACTGTTCCAGTGTTATTCTTCCTCGGATATACCGAAGGTAAACTCCGACCATCCTGGAGAGCAGCGAGGACAACCTGGATAGCCTGACATGCTACATCAATGAGCAATACGAGCACTTCAACATGGGAAAAACCACCCAGCCAGGCAAGTCAGCTTCCTCCAGCAAGTGGAGCCGTCCAAAAGAATCACCGGGAGCGTCTCCACCAAAGACAGAGTTCGAATCCAACACTTGGAATATGCTTCTTAGCATCGATGCTAAGCTATCCAGCTTCGACAGCCGTCTCTCCCTCCTGGAGGTTCTTCATTGGGAATTGTAAGAAATTAAGGACACTAAAATTTTCACAAAAGTTCTCAGCGCAGAGAACTCATCGCTGAGAAAGTCTGTAAATTCTCTCTCTGATGGAATGAGTCGACTGTTTGAGGAAAACAAAGAAAATCAAAGAGTCCATTCTGGATCTTCAAGATCTATACGCCAGAGGAAAATGCAGAGGAAAAAATGCTTTATTAAAAAGTTTTATTCAAACCCAGCTTAAGCTTCCTGTGGAAAAAGTTAAATCCATAAACTTTCACTGTGTGCATCGCATTGGAGCAGCGAGACCTGGGAATCGCAGGCCAAGATCCATCGTGGCCAAGTTCATGCTCCACAAAGAGAAGGAAGGGGTGAGGCGCCCTTTCTTTTTTCACACAGTCTGTCCTTCCCTTCACCTAAGCCAGTGTTTTTCAACCAGTGTGGGTTCAACCAGTGTGGCCATCTCCCACGGCACTTGTATGCCGTGGGAGATGGCCAAGTGTGCCGTGGGAAATTGCCCTCATTAACTGATCTAAAAACATTTACCGTCTCCAGGATATCAGCTCTGTGTTCATCCAAACAGGTCCTGATAAAACACTGAGAAATTAGGAATATGAAAGATCATAAATACTTTTTTTCTTTGTGTTTATTTGATTCATGTCAATCATCCCGGACATACTGATCAGGAAACTGGACACTATAGCCCCCCACACACACACACACACATGGGCCTGGATGAAGAACTTCCTCACCGACCGGCCCCAGGCTGTGAGGCTGGGCCCCCACCTCTCTCCCACACGCACACTGAGCACTGGCTCCCCACAGGGCTGTGTGCTTAGCCCCCTCCTGTACTGCCTCTACACCCACGACTGCAGTCCGCAGCACGACAGCAACCTCATCGTCGGACTCATCTCAAAGGGAGACGAGGCAGCCTACAGGGAGGAGGTCCTGAAGCTGGCAGCTTGGTGTTCAGACAACAACTTGGCTCTGAACACCAAGAAAACCAAAGAAATCATCGTGGACTTCAGGAGGCACAGCACCGACCCAGCTCCCCTCTACATCAACGGAGAGCGTGTGGAGAGGGTCCGCACCTTCCAGTTTCTGGGAGTTGTATTTTCCAATAACATCTCCTGGACAGACAACATCACAGAGGTCATCAAGAAGGCCCAGCAGAGACTCCACTTTCTGTGGGCCCTCAGAAAGCACAATCTGGACCCCTGCCTGCTGACGACCTTCTACCATGCGTCCATTGAAAGCCTTCTGATGTACTGCATTACATGGTACGGCAGCTGCACCATAGCGGACAGGGAGAGACTGCAGAGGGTAGTCAAAGCAGCCTTTTAATGAATCATGTTTTTTTTACATTGTTGTTTATATACTGCTGATTAAAAACTACACAGTAAGATTACACAAAGGTACTTTTGTATTAACATATGAGGCGTTTTATTACAAAGACAGAAAGCAGCGACTATTGTATGTCAGGCTCCGCCACAGAAAAACATAGCTTCCTTAATGAGCTCGTATTTATCGGGCGAGAACCGCAAAGCTGGTAGCAGGAGGAGACACGCGGGGCGGCTTCAATAAACACTCCGGTTGTCCGGAGTGGTTTTCTGCCGGGAACTTGACGTGCTGCGGTCAGAAAGCGACTTTCTGATGATAGACAGAATTTGCGCTCAGTGTATTTAAACACGCATGTGCAGCGACGTATGTATTCATGTATGTAAGATGTCCGATTGGCTGTTCTGCATGTCTATCAAGTCCCATACTTCTCGGTAAGGATTTTGATTGGCTGGTGGATCGTTTAGAAGTTTTTTTTTTTATTTATCTTTGTTGGCCTGCGATCTACCCTCATGTCTGGAAGATCTACAGGTCGATCACGATTGACCTAATCAGCACCCCTGACAAAGACTGATGCAACAGAGAATTGGGCAATTTTTAAAAATAAAACATCTTTCAGATTCCGAAATAAATAAAAGAGAAGTAATGCAAGTTATTTATTCTCTCTGTGCGGCCCGGTACCAAATGACCCACGGACCGGTACTGGTCCGCGGCCCGGGGGTTGGGGACCAGTGACATAAAGCATTAACCAACAGGCCTAGGAAAAAAGCCCCAGGACCAGATGGCTTCCCAGCAGAATTTTATACAGGGTTTTGGCAAATCTTAGCTCCCATTTTTCTCAGAATGACAATAGAAATTAAGGAAAACAATTATCTACCTCCAAATATGAACTCTGCCAATATTATCTTACTTCTGAAACCTGGGAAAGATCCCACATCACCATCCAGCTATCGACCCATATCACTGATTAATGCAGATCTTAAAATAATCTGCAAAGCCTTGGCAGGAAGACTGGAGAAGGTAGTTCCTTCTCTTGTACATTCTGACCAAACAGGCTTTATAAAGGGTAGACATTCATCCACTAAGATAGGATAAGATAAGATAAGATAAGATAAGATAAGATAAGATAAGATAAGATAAGATAAGATAAGATAAAACTTTATTCATCCCACAATGGTGAAATTCTTTTATCTCCAGCAGCAGAAAAACATGCGCAGATTAATCGACCTCATAGATTACACAACTATCAATAACCAAGAAGCAACCATTGTGTCACTGGATACACAAAAGGCATTTGATCGGGTCAACTAGAAATTCTTAATAGCCACCTTGAATAAATTTGGCTTTGGAAAATCGTTTATTAACTGGATTAAAATATTATATGCCTCTCCTAATGCTCGTGTCAAAACAAATGATCAAACATCTCCAAGCTTTAATTTACAAAGAGGAACCAGACAAGGCTGTCCACTATCTCTGTCTTTATTTGCACTCTTTATTGAACCTCTAGCTACTGCAATTAGGCAAAGTCGAGACATTGAAGGCATCCAAACTAGAAATGTAGAACATAAAATAAGTCTTAATGCAGATGTTGTTTTACTATTTACTCCAAATTCACAATCTTCCATTTGCAAAACCATCTCCCTAATGAATACATTTTCCTTGGTTTCAGAATACTCCATAAATTGGCCTAAAAGCACAATTCTACCAATTAATTGTAATTATCTAAATCCATCATCCATTAAATTACAAACAGGCAATATAAAGTACTTAGGTATAAATATTTCCTCTAGGCTCTCTGATCTATTCAAATTAAACCACACTCAACTCCTTAAAACAACCGAGGCTGATCTCACCAAATGTAAAACTCTACCCGCTTCCCTAATCGGGAGAGTTGCAACCATAGAAATGATGGTTCTTCCCAAAATTAGCTACCTGTTTTCAATGATTCCTTCCAAACCTCCAACTACATGGTTTAAATGATTAGACTCATTTATCTTCCAATTCCTATGGAGAGGTAAACCACTGCGGATCAGTCTGAAAACTACTCAAAACTCTAAAGGCAGAGGAGGACTAGGCCTACTTAACTTCCAGGACTACTACTCCACGAACAGATTTTTTTATGTCCAAAAATGGCTGAATCCTGGTGTGCTAGATGAATCCTGGCTAGACATAGAACAAAATCTCTGTGATAACCTAGATACTTCTAATTTACCTTTCTTCAGTTCTAAAATTAAACAACACAAGTGCTTCAGAAGTTTAAAAATCAGCTCCTCTCTAACAGCCTGGTTCCAACACCAAAGATTTTCAAACATGATTGAAATTAATAAAGTTTGGCCTCAATTACAAAAGGGGTTTATTCAGACATACCTCTGGTTTGTCTGAAGATTAATAACCCCTCTTGTTAAAGTAAAATATGTCCAACACAAGAGGCCCTCAGCTCTCATCTGTATGCCCAGCTGTTGGACAGGACAAGTTAAAGAAAAGAAGAAAAAAAAAGAAAAAAAAAAGAAAGATTTATCTTACCTGAAGAAAATAATTAAGTTAGATCAAAGTAAAAAAGTTTATCTTCCCAACATCCATATGTGGTCTTATCACCATCTCACTGTGGAAAAAGTATTATCTGAGCTTCTTCATCCACTAAATCATCTTCAAATGGACACGCAATGCTGCTGCACCTCTCTGAAAACAAACTAACCTTCAACTAAACCTGCTCCAGACCAGGTTATGTTCAGAGCATGAGTTGCCATGGCAACTAGACATACCCTGAAACACCTCCATTTCTGGAACCGAAAGCTGAAGTTATCCACTTCCTTAGCCTCAAACTTACCATGGGAGCTAGCATAACCTGCTTTCTGGAATACACCCTGGTGTGACAGTAACTGAGGTAAAACTACAGAAAACAAATACCTGACATGAAACAGAACATGACTTAAATAGTCTGCATAATTGAATGAATGAAATATTTCACACCAGTTAGTTTGAAGGCATAAGTATGCGTGTGTGAACAATATCTGTATTGTGTGCATGTTGACATGTGGACATTTCTGCAGCTAGCAGGTGTGTTTATAACATCTGAGTGTGTGTGTGGACAGGCCCCGCCCTTTGAGATTTGTATTACACTTGAGCCTTACCGTAATGATAAACATCCAGTAAACTTGTTGCTTTATGCTGCCTCATGGTTCTATCCCCCCATTATAATTATTACTATTACTGTTGAAAAGTGAACAGCTCCATTCTTCCATTTTTCTCTTTTTTTACTGAACATTTGCAGAATCAAATAAAAAAATATAGACCTTCCATTCTATTGGATCTGGGGGGTATTCCAGGAAGCATGTTTAAACTACCCTGACTTTAATCCTGAACTCTGGCTGAAATCCGCCTGAACTTGCTTACTCTGGGTATGTCGGTTCCAAAAGACCGGATATGAGTTGGCGTAATTACGCTCGACTTGCTAACCCTGGGTTAACGCACGGTACATAAGGACATTCTCAATAGATCGCCGATTTCTGGAGTCACCATGGAAACGCGTGGAGGAAAAAAAAGAAAGCGCGAAACTTGAGACAGAAGTGAGACGGAGTCTGAGATTTTAATGACGGCGGATAAAGATGATAAGTCCATCAAAAAATTAACACGGCTGAAAAATAATTTAAATAATTTAGTTAGATTTATTCAAACTCAATAACTGTTTATACAACTCAAATTTATGTATTTATCTAACTAAATTTCACATTACTCCATTAATCTTTTTTCCATCTTAATTACTTATATTTCTTGAACTTTCATATGTCTAAGTTTTAACCGGCAGATATGCTCATTTTTATAACAATAAAAAGAACGGAAAAAAATGCACGGAGCGCAAAAACTCATTAAAGAATTTTCCGTCACTATCATAACTCTTAACGGTGGTAGGGGTGCTATATAAAATCATCATCCTCTTCTTTACTCTCACTCATGGTGCAGAGACGTAAGCATAGTAGGACAAAATAGCTCGGCAAAACACGGTGAAACACAGTAAAACAGCTATACAACTAAACACATTTTGTAAAAAACCCACACTTAAACCCAAATCCGTCCAGACAGGCAAAGGGAATGATATCCCAGAATCCCTTGCGGTGCCGATCTAACGGCAGCATCAAAGTTACACCTACTTAATTGAATTAATTTGAACGAAAGGAAAATAATCGTCAGAAAACTATGTGTTATTTTTAAGGTGACCTAACAAAAAAATGATTTATCTTAACTGAAGCAAATAATTAAGTTAGATCAAAGTAAAAAAGTTTATCTTTCCAACATCCATTTGTGGTCTTATCACCCTCTCTTGGTGGAAAAATTATTATCTGAGCTTTTTCATCCACTAAATTATCTTCAATTGGACACGCCATGCTGCTTCACCTCTCTGACAACAAACTAAGCTTCAACTAAACCTGCTCCGGACCAGGTTATGTTCAGAGCATGAGTTGCCATGGTAACTTGACCTACCCTGAAACATACCTCCATTTCTGGAACCGAAAGCTGAGGTTATCAACTTACTTAGCCTCAAACTTATCGTGGGAGCTAGCATAACCTGCTTTCTGGAATACCCCCCAGATCTGCTGCATTAGTGCATCACCGTCTGTACTTCACAGGGATTGGACGTGCTGGTCACATGCTCTCCACACCTGTGGCTGAGGGCCTAAAAGGGTCATCAGAACCAGGTGTTCTTGATTGGTTGAGGTCTTTAGGATGCGGCTGAGGCGGAGCTTCAGGTCAGTTGTTGCTCATTCTACAGGTTTGTTGGTGAAGATTCTGCTTTTAAACCAAATGTGAGGTTTTATGGAGATGTTCTCCTGTTGGCAGAACTTTAGAGGATCCTTCTTGCTTTTTCCCAGAATTCCTTGCTGGAAACATGGTGTCTGTCCAAGTGAATGAGAAGTGGTCCTGAAGCACAGAACAAAGAGGGAACTGTGAAAACACTGTCCAGTTAAGATGGAGGCTTTGGAGGTGCAGCTCTGTTACTGACAGATGAGTTTTGGGGTTTGAGGACAAGTTTTTGCCCCAAAGGCCTCATGTGAAGCTCTTCCAGCAACATGGTGGTGCCATACGCTCTGTCTTTATCCTCAACCCTCTTTACAATCAACATCTAAAGAACTTTGATTTATTTTTCTTCTCAGGAAGATCTCCAACCTGTAAGTTCCTCATTTTTTTTTGGGCCGCTGTGCTGAATGTTGTCTTTTCCTCTTTTTCTGAGCGTGCCTTGAAGGCATCTTAATTGGTCTAGTGTTTAGTGAAACACTCTGCCTAGTGTGTTGGTCTCAGGGAAGATGGATGCAGCAACTCTTCCTCCTGCAGGTCTTCAGGTGGTCTTCCTCTGACCTCCTTTCATGGAGTTCTTCAATAAAAACGGATTTCCACTGTTGAATTAAGTAGAATCAGTTCAGGAATAGAAAGTGTCAGACTTCAGGATTCATTCCAACAATCTCTAGATTTGTTTTCAGACGTTGGTTGATGCGCTCGCTCATCTGAGGTTTTCTGTCATCTTGAACATTTTATTTGAGACACAATGTTGTGTAAATAACTAACACACCACAACATGTCATTGTGTGAGGAATTTTCATTGCCTTAAAAAATGTATTGGGGGCATTTTCATTGTGTTGGGGCATTTCTTTGTGTTAGGGTATTTTCATTGCCATGAGGATTTTGTTTAGGGCCTTTTTATTGCCTGGAACATTTCATTGTGTGGGGCATTTCCTTGTGTGGGGCATTTTCATTGCCTTGAACATTTTTTGGCCACGATAATTTCACTATTTGGGGCATTTTATGCCTGGAACATTTCCTTGTGTATGGCATTTTCATTGCCTTGGGGCATTTCTTTGCATTGGGGTACTTTCATTGCCATGATAATTTTATTGGGGGCCTTTTATTGCCTGGAACATTGTCATTGTGTTGGGGCATTACTTTGCGTTGGGGCTTTTTCACTGCNGCCTGGAACATTGTCATTGTGTTGGGGCATTACTTTGCGTTGGGGCTTTTTCACTGCATTGGGGCATTTAATTGCCAGGAACATTTCCTTGCGTTGTGGTATTTTCATTGCCTTGGAATTCTTTTCACCATGATTTTACTATTTGGGGCATTTTATTGCCTGGAACATTTCCTTATGTAAGGCATTTTCATTACCTTGGGGAATTTTTATTGCCATGATTTTGTTTGGGGCATTTTCATTGCCTGGAACATTAAACCCTGGAGACTGCTTATGCTGCTTCTGATCAGGAACACATACTGGGCGACCTGAAAAATTTAAAGCTGCAGTTTAATGACATCATCAATAAACAAACACAATTCCAGATACAAAGGCTTCGAATGGAAAGATATGAAAACTCAAATAAATTTGGCAAATTTCTAGCTAATCAGCTTAAAATTAATAAAAAAAAATCAACAATCACTTCTATTATGGACCAAACAGGGAATGTCACCCATGACCCGGTAAAAATTAATAATGCGTTTAAAGACTTTTATCAAACCTTATACACTCCACAGATCAATCCATCAGAACAAAGCATCAACTCATTTCTCAACAATGTAAACCTGCCCAAGTTAAACGAAGATCAAATCACAAATTTAGACTCTCCGCTCTCGTTGTCTGAGCTTCATGAAGCTCTGTTACTTATGCCTAACAGCAAAGCACCAGGACCCGACGGCTTTCCTGCAGAGTTTTATAAGGAATTCTGGGAACAACTGGCACCAACATGTTATAAAACGGTAACATTTATCAATGAAAGCCAATCTCTACCACCTAACATGAACTCCGCCAACATTATCCTTCTTCTAAAACCAGACAAAGACCCCACGAGTCCTTCAAGCTATCGCCCCATTTCTTTAATTAATGCAGATGTAAAAATTATCTGCAAAACACTAGCACAGAGAATATAAAAAGTCACTCCTCACATAATTCTCTTTGATCAAACTGGATTCATCAAAGGCAGACATTCGGATGACAATGTCCGCAGACTAGTTAACATAATAGACTTTGCCACCATCAAAAACCAGGAAATGACTATACTATCACTGGATGCTGAAAAAGCCTTTGATAGGGTAAATTGGAAGTTCCTCATTGCTGCCCTCCATAAGTTTGGGTTTGGAGAATCATTCATCAATTGGATCAAAATATTATATCACAACCCCAATGCATCAGTTAGAACTAATAAACAGACTTCCAACAGGTTTTTTCTTGGAAGAGGAACTAGACAGGGTTGCCCACTCTCCCCCTCTCTTTTTGCAATATCTATCGAACCTCTAGCTGCAGCAATAAGACAGAATGAGAGCATTATAGGAATAAAAACCAAACACAGCCATCATAAAATTAGTCTCTATGCAGATGACATATTACTGTTTTTAAGTAATTCACGTTCTGTACATGAAACAGCAACAACCATTAATGAATTCTCCTCCATATCAGACTACTCCATTAATTGGAATAAATCTGTTTTATTACCACTGAACAGTAATGTGGAGCAAGGACTCACAATACCAGTTATATCAGGCAATATAAAATATCTAGGTATTTATTTTTCCCCCAAATAATCAGAACTGGTGCAGTTAAACCACACCCCGTTACTGAAAAGCATACAGGACGATCTAACACGCTGGGTTAACCTGCCTCTGTCCCTCATGGGCAAAGTAGCCACAGTTAAAATGAAAATCTTACCCAAAGTTAATTATCTCTTATCAATGATCCCCACACAACCGCCACTAAAATGGTTCAAAGCATTAGACTCACCCATATCAAGCTTTTTATGGAACAATAAACCTGCAAGAATTAGTCTAAAAACTTTAAAATCTGCAAAAAGCCGTGGAGGCTTAGAATTACCAAACTTCCACAAGTACTTTCTTGCAAATAGATTACAATACATCTTAAAATGGTTAAAAGATAATCCAGAAGCCAACTCATGGTTAGACTTGGAACAGGCGTCATGTGGGAAGATCAACCTGTCAGATCTACCGTTTATTAGCCAAACAGTTAAAAAGTATTAATATAAACGCCACTTTAACAGCCTGGTGGGAATTTCTAAAAATATCTAACTCGTCAATCCAACCGTGCAGAATGACACCCATCTGGAACAACCCAGACATCCTCATAAGCAAAAAGATGATACACCTCCCAGCTTGGCAAGCAGGGGGCGTGACGTTACTAGAGCACTTAATTATTGACAGAAGATTCATAACTCCCCAGGAACTACAAGACAAACATGGAATAAATAACTTCTTGGAATATCAGCAACTTAAGTTTACTAAAAAGTTTAAATAAAGAGAGACAACGATTTAAAGCTACCAGGGGTAGTTACCGCTCTGATTAACTTTTCAATGAACAAAACTCTCTCCAAAATATACAAACTTTTATGTAATTTAGATAATAATATTTCACTTCCAATAACAAAATGGGATGCAGATTTGAGCATCAGCACAGATGGAAACTTTAGGTCAGAACTTTGTCTAAACGCCTTTAAACTGACAAAAAGTCCAAATTTGCAGCTAATCCATTTCAAAACTCTTCACAGGATTTACTACACTGGACAGAGGATGTTCAAGATGGGTCTCAGCAACTCAGACATTTGTCAGCACTGTGACAGTAATCTACCTGATAGTTACATGCACGCACTGTGGTTCTGTACACCTGTCCATGCTCTCTGGCAGCAGGTATGTGCCGATCTATCAGCCTGGCTTAAGGTTTCAATCACGGCTTCACCGTCACTTTGCGTGCTTTGTGACATGAGTGCCATCGAGGTAGAAGGAGAATTATTAAATATCATTTTCATAACTCTTTGTATTGCTAAAAAAACCATCTTAATAAATTGGAAAAACAAGAAAAATATAAGTCAACACAGAAATCTGATTTTTGATCATATCAGCTTGGAAAAAATGTCAGCCCAAAGTTCAAGTAACTTGGAAAGAATTCGGTCTCTCTGGTCTCCCATAGCTAACTCCATGACAGCCCCCCCCCTATGCTGGGGGGGGGGCTGGGGGACGGATGTTTGACCACCGTGAGACAGTCTA
>JAUDJI010000364.1:0-14530 GCA_037389245.1 Oryzias sinensis | reverse complement strand
GGGGGGGGGGGGGGGGGAGAGATATCTGTCCATCAATACACTGTAGGTTAGGAACAGGGATGAAGCAGACAGGGAGCAGTGTGGCAGTGTTCACGTAGGGATGGAGATACAGGCATGTTGCCGAAGTTAACCGTGTGTTCATAATGGGAGCCAGATCCTACCCAGCCCGACCAGCCAGACCAGGAGAGGGGGGAAGAGACCCCCTGGCCATGAGCACCCCTGGCCTAACCACCCACCCACCCAGGCAGGTGCAGAGTGGGCCCCGGGGAGGCATAGGAGATCCCGGCGTGTGTGCTGCTAACATGCAGTGTGTGCGTCTAAAGTGGAAGTTAAAATTGTGAGGCGGACCAGTGCAAGATGAGCACAGATGTATCGCTGTGCCCCCCCTCCACCAGACCATCCCCACAAGGCCCTTAATTGATACAAGGTTTCTAATATGCGAGTAAAAGTTGAATAGAGGGTGGGCGCCGACGCGACCCCAGAGAGAGACGCCCCCAGCGAGCCCCACCAGCATGTCCCACCCATCCAGTTCCCAGAGCCCTATGTGCAACGCTTGTTTGGGTGTGTGATGGCAGCATACCCTGCCACACCCAAAGACTAAATGGCGGTAACCTCCCCCCAGCATTGCACACTTTTTAATTATTATTTCAGATTTTTATTCTTAAATAAATGCACACATTTCTTTGAGTTAAAATGCACATTTATTCAGGTTTCAGTATTTATTTGTAGCAAATACACATACATTTGTTTAGTTTACTTATTCTGGTTTCTTTAATTAATGTCACCTGTCTTTGAGTTGCCAGTGCTGAGGGTGCTACTGGTCTATGGGTGTGGCTGAGGTTCTGCTCCTGGAGCTGTGTTGTGAGGACTGGCAAAGGAGGAGCTCAAGTCTTCACAGCCTTTAAATACTCCAGTCAGACAATTGGGCAGGTGCCATGTACAGAAGCCTCCAAGGTGAGAAACCAATGGACTTATTTAATGTTTATTTGCTTTGCTTCTGTTGGTCATTACTCATTTTGTTCCACTTTTGATGATTTTTCTTTCCACTAAGAGACCAAGTTTTGTGTTTAGTCTTTATAGTCTTTGTTAAATGTCTGTGTAGTTAAATGTTAGTTCCACCCCCATGTTTCCCAGGTGGTCTGATCAGCCACTATATATGTTCCCTGTTGTCTCTTTGGTTAGGTCAGTATGTTTCTGTTACTTGGTCTGTTCAGTTGCTTAAGTTCAAGTTAAAGTTAAGTTTGTTGCCCAAGTTAATTATGTTTCTGTTGACCTCTTTTAAGGGTCCAGTTTGTTAATCTTTTTACATTTGAGAAAATTAAAACTTTCATTTTTTGATAAGCTTCTGTTGTCCTCTTTTATTTATTTATTTATTTATTTATTTATTCGGAGCCCCATTAGCTTCCACAAAGTGGTCGCTAGTCTTCCTGGGGTCCATACGCAAAAAATACATACATTTTACCAATTTCACAAAAACCAAAACTGATTTCACAAAATACAGTGACCAATTCATCTTATTTACCTTAAAAGCTTCACATGATAAAATAAGTTAAAACAATTTCATTTTTGTACCAGCATATCAAAACACAGAGCAACATAACATTAACAATAATACATTTCATAACAGCAAATCAATCAAATTGTTAGTTATTGTAAGTAGTCCATGTATCTTAGTTTTAAAATCTTTTTGAAATGATATTTGTTACTAATAAGCCTTGTCCTTACAGACACTTGATTCCATGCATCAGAAGATCTAAACAGCACTGTTCTTCTCATATAGTTAGATCTTGAAAAAGGAACAATCAAATCACCAGAGCTGACCTGACGAGTTTGATATTGGTGACAATACCCACTGTATAAGACTTTGTTTACCAAATATTGTGGACATTTTTTAAAAATGACGTTGTGCATTAAGCATTGAAGACTGAGTTGTACTTTGTCTTTTACCATCAACCAACCTAAAATGGTGTGCATGTCATTCACATTGGTCCAATAAGAGCAACCAAGAGCCACCCTGGCAGCTCGATTTTGGGCAAGTTGTAATTTTTTTAGATGCCCCTGTGTCGCACTAGACCAAATGACTGGGCAATACTCCAGATGTGACAAAACTAAAGACTGTACAACTGTCCTCATGACTGAAGGAGGGCAATATTGCACACACCTCCGAGCCAGGGCGATTCCTCTGCCCATCTTGGATACTATATGATTAATCTGATCTGTCCAAGAGAGCTGATCATCTAATTTGATACCCAGAAGCTTGGTTTTAGTCACTTGCTCAACTAAACTATTGTCAATCCTCAAATTCAGGTAACATGGTGCATTCAATAAATATTTTGTACGGAAAACGATGCATTTTGTTTTAGATGTATTAAGAACCAATTTATTCAACTTAACCCAATTGGTAACTAAATTAAGTTGATTCTGTAGCGCTGTATTCAGCTCTGGGACAGTAGCAGATGCACAAAATACAGTTGCATCATCTGCATATAACACCACTTCTGCATTTCTCATCTCCTGGGACATATCATTTACAAACACTGAAAATAAACGTGGACCCAAACAACTACCTTGTGGAACACCACATGACATAAACTTTGTTTCAGACAAGCTACCATTGAAGAGGACTTTCTGTGTTCTGCCATTAAGATAATTTCTTATCAGTGAAAGAGACAACTGTGAAAATCCATAACATTTGAGCTTTGCCAACAGAATATTTGGCCGCGGGAAGGAGCAGGAGGATGGGCACAACCGGGGGAAGAAGACTCCCCCAGGACGACCAGGGTGTCAGGAGGCAACAAGCCAGACACAGACAGAGGCCAGATTTGCGGCAGCGCAGAGGGATAGTCAGCAAAGAAGGGGCCTGGTGCCACCCCCGAGGGGCAGGAGGTCCAACCCCACCAATCATGCCCTGACTTATCTAAGAGAACCCCTTAACCCAGGGGTGGGCAAACTATGGCCAGCTGTTCATTTTAGATACAGAAGATGAGGACTTTGATGGATTTTTTGGATGCTGATTGATGACTGAAAAAATACAAAATAAATGACAACCAACTCAGATTTGCACTCGCTGCCACTTTTTTTTTTTTTTAAACTTGTCCTGTCCAACAGCTGGGCAGGCAGATGAGAACTGAGGGCCTCTTGTGTTGGACATATTCTACTTTAACAACAGGGGTTGTTAATCTTCAGACAAACCAAAGGTTCAGGGCTCCAGACTAACTTTTTCCACTAGGAGCACTGTGGCCCCCAACTGAAAATTTTAGGAGCACAACCAGAAAATTTAGGGGCGCATACCGTAAATCAACATGCTAACCAAATCTACTAATTTCCACTGTATTACGAATAAATACTTTAATAATAGATGCAGAAAATACAATGTGCTGTTTCTAATTCAGTGTCACATTTTATTCTGCACCTTTGAAGATGCAACAACAAGGTAAACAGACAAAAGCATCGCTGTCATGAAAGTACAAATAGTAAAGAAAACAGATGGAAATTTATCTTTGTGACACCAAATAGGTGCAGCCAGGATGCACAATAAGCATGTTTGAGATCACCCAGGTGGACTCAACGCTGCGCAGATCACCTGGTGTGAGACATATTTTTGTTTTTGCCCCAACATCAACTGTCAATCTCACAAAAATATCGCGAGAAAGGGGTGGGAGCAAAGGGCAAACCTACCCAAACACAGCTGGAAACTGAACTGACTGAAAGCTGCCCTACAGACTACAAAACAATGCATTATGGGACATGTGTCCTGATGGTTTTTGTAGTTGAATGATTAATTAAAATAATCTAAAATACCAATTCATTAAAAAAAGGCTACATGCATTACAAAACATTAAAATAATAATAAAATAAATATATAATAACACAGATCACACTAAGGGGGAGAGGAATATTAAAACTAAATTGAATGTTAAGGACAACTCCAACTTCCTGTTGTCCTTCAGTCTTGCTGCAGATTCGCCTTCATCTCACAGCTCCCCCCCCCCCCCCCCCCGTGGGTGTGGGTGGATCAACGATCCAGGCGAGGTGCCGGTTCATCTCAAGCACGTCTACCGTTGCATTTTCCCCACGTATTTTCAGTGTGTCTATAACTAATGTTGTTTTTGCTCGAGCGAGTTTAAAGTTCAAGCCTCGTTAACTGTCACGCACGTACGTGGGGAACATTTATTCTCCTCAGCTGACCAGACTCCCGCGGGAGCTGTGTGCTGCCGTAACAGCGGTGCATAAACCGTTTGATGCGCCGCCATAACCGTAACCAAAACCTAAATCTTCCTCCGGTTCTGTGAGACCCAGAGAAAGGTTCAGCACAGACTGCATGTATTTAGAAAATTACGAGCGAATAGATACGTTCTAGAAAGGAAAGTAAGAAACTCCTTAATGTGGTCTGGGGAGGGAGGGGGCTGTCAGGTCTCTTGCTTTCAAGCCCCGTCATTGTCCCGCCCCCAAGAGTCATTTACCCTACTGTGATTGGTTGGTCATCTCCGTTCACGACAATGAAAAAGTGTCATTCATTAAAACTGGCGGGCTGCAGTAACATTAATTTTTCATACTAAGCCGGGGGCCGCTAAATATCATCTTGGGGGGCGCAAATAGCACGCGGCCGCGAGTTTGAGACCCCTGCTGTAAACTCTGGCACTGGTACACTAGCCGCAGGTCGGAAGAACGATCAATAGTTTACTTGCTCATAGCTCTGAGGCACATATCAGGTTGAGACTATATTTGTCTCCGTTTCCATCCCAAAGATGTTTTATGAGTATGTGCGCGAGTGTGTGTCTGCCTGGGTGCGTGTGCTCTCAGATTATTTCATTGATCATTGACGTGCCCCTTCCACATTTAATGTATAAAAAAATACGTAGGGTGGGGGAGGCAAATTTACTGGTAGCACATGTGCGACTGGATGTAAAATTTAGTCGCACACTCTAATGCACCAATTGGTCGCAGTCTGGAGCCCCGAGGTAAGTCTGAATAAACCCCTTTTGTAATTGAGGCCACGCCCGCTGCCTCTTTCAAACACACACCAGCGTGCACGTTTTACCGGTATGTGTTAACGTTAAATACAGAAAAAAAGACTCATAACTGAAACTGCGCCTTTCAGTACTATTGTGTTGTGAAGGAGAGGAGTGCGTTATGGGAAATAATATGGCTTTAACTGTGTGTTTGTGTGTGTGTGTATGTCTGGCAGCTCAGGGTGTGGTGTGGCTCTTTGACTATCACAGTTAGAAATTTCGGCTTTTTGTGTCGAAACTTGTTCGCCACCCCTGCCTGTGTTAGAGGCTTTAATAGAAAAAAAAAAACTGATGTAACATGGATTTAAACATTAACCACTGACCCAAAACCAAGGTAAGAAAGTGCGGCGTGTTTTTCTGTGCTGTAAGTGAAAGTATGTATGTGAAAGTCACTGCATTTGTTACCGTTTTAATCCATGTTACATCCGCCGTTTGGACGCTGACTCCATCCAAAGTCTGGGAGAGTCCTGTCAAAATAAAACAGAAATATGATTAAATCAATGAGAGGATCGGACAGAGTGACATTTTTATTCCACAAATTATGATTTCGTTATTAGGTCTGACCAAGAGTGGAGTTTTATTATTATTATTTCTTTTTCGGCTTTTCCCATCAGGGGTCGCCACAGCGAACGAGTCGCATGGTAAACTTGGCAATGTTTTACGCCGGATGCCCTTCCTGACGCAACCCTCTCAAAGCAACCGGGCTTGGGACCGGCAGAGAAGTAGAGAAGGGAACGGGGAGCAGCCTGGATTCGAACCCTGGTTGGTTTCACGGATGGAAGGGGCTGCAAACCAACACGAGCTAAACCGGCTCCCTTTGATTATTATTATGTGTGTGTAATCATCATTTGTTTCAATATAAAAACCCCTGTTGACAGAAAATGCATCTTTAGCGACCGAATGTGTCTGTTTAGTTGAGGGTTGAGTGATAGGTTCACGGACTGCCGTAAATGTAAATAACCTGCTAACACAGTGGTTTCTAAGTCGATTTTAAAGCGGCCATAGGGTGAGCAGGATTGTACAGACCAGGGGTCTCAAACTCAATTTGCCTGGGGGCCACTGAAGGCAGGGTCTAGCTGAGGGAGGGCGGCAACTTCAACGCACACACACACGCAACTAGTGAGTGTCTGAGAGCCAATAAATTTGTATGGAACATGTACTATACTATTACCATACTCTATTTTTAACTGTTTTCTGCACAAAATTTACTTATAAAACTCTCATTCAAATAAAATACGTAAATAATAAAAATAAAAAAATCAATAAGTAAATAAATCAGTAATACATTTCTGTTCATTTAGTCTTCTATATCTGCTGTTTTCTCATTTAAACGTCCTTATTAATACAGTTCGGTTAACACTGTTGAATTATAACTATTAAACACTAAAGAAGACTCCAATTTTACAGTTCTGTAAATCCATCAATGGTTCTTCTGAACACTGTTCTCTTGTCTTCTTCTTACTGCTGGACACTTGGCAGCACTTCCTCCCAAACTGAGACCCTCAGTGTGGTTGAAGATGATTTTCATTAAGTCTGGACTGGACTTATTGAATTTGAAGGTGGAGACGTCAGTGAGGATGTGCTCCCAATTCTGAGTCCGTGTTGAATGTTTTTTTTAAGTTTACTCTTTAAACCACAAGTCAGTAAAGAATAAAAAAAATTCAGTGACAATTTTTTGGATTTTCTGTTTTATGATCTTTTGCACATTTAAACCCCGGTCACAAATTATTGTGGAGCAGCCGGTCAGACACTCCTATATTTTTATAAAGAAACAGATGGAAATTCATGTTGGTGACACTAAATATGTGCAGCCAAGATGCACAATAAGCCTGTTTGAGATCACTCAGGTGGACGCAACGCGGCAACAGATCACCTGGTGTGTGACGGATGTTTCTGCTTTTCCTCCAACATCACCTGTCAATCATCACAAAAATATCAGGAGAAAGGGGCGGGGCAAGGCCTAACCTGAGCGAACGCAGCTGGAAATGTAATACAGTGATCCCTTGATTATCGCGGGGGTTACGTTCCAAATAGAAGCCGTGATAAGCAAAACCCGTGAAGTAGAAACCTTTATTTTTTTTACAATTATTATACAATGAAATACACTATTATACATTGAAAAGAAAGAACAAACCATTTAACAGGCTAAATCAATTGTTTTTTTAACAAATAAAAGTACTTTGGAAACGTTTTTTCAACAAATAACTTCTGTAGTGTGCTGTCAAATAATAATTTCAATCATCGATAAGAACAGAAGGCTTTAAATTGCGGAGATTAGCCCCGCCCACCGCGACCCGAGTGGATTAAACGGAAGAAAATTTAAAATGATTATGAAAAAAATAAAAAAAGTACAGTGGGACAGATAGTGACTCCGGTCTTCTTTTTCACTGCTTTTCATACTGAGCCGCTGCATCCTCTGCAGCGTTTTTTCCTTTTGAAGCCCGCGGTGCAGCTGCAGGTGTGTTTGTCCGGGAGAGGAACATAGTGATAGGCAGTTGTTGTCGCTCTTTTTTCTTCTTCGCTAAAGATCCTTATACACCGACATGACCCCATCGATTATGTTGGAGAACTGTAATGAACGGCTCATCAAAGGGTCCCATTCTTGAGTGACTTTTTAGCCAATCAGAATGCAGAACACAATGCACAATCCAAATCCGTGAAGTAGCGAAACCGTGAAAAGTAAACCGTGATATAGCAAGGGATCACTGTACTGTACTGACTGCAAGCCGCCAATTGACTACAAAAAAATGCATTGTGGGAAAAGTGTCCTGACGGTTTTTGTAGTCGAGTGATCAATTAAAATCATTTAAAATACCTATTGATTGAAAAAAGGCTACATACATTACAAAACATTAAAATCAATATAAAAGACATAACACAGATCATACTGAGGGGGACAGGCATATTAAAACTAAATTGAATTTTAAGGACAACTCCAACTTCCTGTCCTCCTTCAGTCTCACATCCCCCCCCCCCCCCCCCCCGCCCTTGGTCTAATTTTTCTGCGCAGCGACCCGACTCTCCTGTGGGAGCGGAGAGACCCGTTTGGTTGCGTTGAACGCCGCCGCGCTCGTAACCGTAACCATAACCCTCCTCCGGGTCCATGCGACCCAGAAACAAGTTCAGCAACCGCTGCATGGATTTAGAAAATTACGAGCGAATAAATACGTTCTGATGAGGAAAGTAAGGAACTCCTTAATGCGGTCCGGGGAGGGGGCTGTCAGGTTTCTTGTCTTAAATGTTTTCCTGCTTTCAAGCCCGGTAAATGTCCCGCCCCCAAGAGTCATTTACCCCACGGTGATTGGTTGGTTGTCAGCTCCGTGAACACCGAAAAGGTGTCATTCACACAGACTGGCGGGCCGCATTTACATTAGACTTTCATGTTGAGGCGGGAGCCGCAAAATATCCTCTTGGGGGCCGCGAGTTTGAGACCCCTGATATAGACTGTGAAAACCGAGAGTCTATGTCTACCTACGATGACCACATCGAAAACAAAACGAAAATGTTACTTTACAGTAGAGGGCTGCAGTGGGATTGGGTCCCGCCGGGTCCCACAGGACCCAATGCAAATCTCGCGGGAGCGGGCGGTTTGAATTGTGCTGCGGGTGGGAGCGGGCGCCCGTGTTTCCGTCTCTCTGACAGAGTTTGAAGCCAAAGCCCCTCCCCCGCCTTTTTACCTGCTTTTCCTCTCTACCTGTTCACATCCTTTGCAGCTGAGAGTTGTTTTTCCCACACTCCTCAGTCTGTTCTAAAAAGAACGCAAAATACGGTCATCGCTGTTTGACGCGAGAGTTGGGGCGCTCTAGTGCAAGCCCAGCACAAGGATGAAAGAGCTGTGACTATCTGGCAACACTGAGCGGGATAAGGAAGGAGCAGGTTGCCTGGCAGGGACATGATGTCAATTGATGAAGCAGAAAAGAACCACAAACGAGGTTCATCGTTTGGCACGCATGGTGTTCAGATCTGCATGCTGATGCCCCACTGAGGCGCAAAACAGCAAAAAATGGAAAAGGCTGAAGCTAAAAATTAATTCATAGATTTTCATCTCTGTTCAACCATTAATGTTTTTTTCCTCCATAAATTCAAATGACTTTGACCTGCATCTGTACCTACGACGGAGTATTAGGGCCACCCAAAAAAAAAAAGTTAAATTACGACTTTTTATCTCGTAAATTTACGAGATAAAAAGTCGTAAATTTAGGAGATAAAAACTCGTAAATTAATGAGAAAAAACTCGTAAATTAATGAGAAAAAAACTCGTAAATTTACAAGATTTTAATTTTAAGTCGTAAATTTATGATTAAAGTGGAAGTGAGCATGCAGAGCAGCAGGTGAACGCCGCGCAGCAGCAGAGCCGACCCACTAAACTTTGTTAAACAGGCGAGATGAATGTTCATTGATAACGTTCCTAATGTCTGGAAGCTCATTTGTTTTATTTACAATTTATTAAAGTTTTATTTATTGATGGGTGGTTTGCAGGATCTCTGCAGCTCGATGAAGCCATCGTCAGTATTCCTGCAGCTGTCCACGTCAATCCTTACTTCCTCCACCAAAGACAAATCTCTACATTTGTGTGACGCTTCCGCCGAGGAGAAGCACTTATTTGTCATTTTCAACGTTGTAATGCTAATATAAAAGACTATTTTCATTCCTCTTTATTGTTTTATGCTGAAACGGGACGTTTCATCTGCAGGAGGGGCCGTATGGAACACTGTTTACTTCCGCATTGGTGTTAAGATGACAGGTTCATGACGTCAGTTGACAAATGAACTTCAGGGTGTGAATGAAAAGCAGAATAAAGGCTGCAGCGATCCTTTGCATCCAAACGTGTCTCTGAGCTCCTTATTTTACGCATTAAACTCTGCTTTACTGACACAGAACCACGGAAAGACGGTTACACTGACAATAATCTGATTTTGAGTCATCAAAAGGTTCAGAATCTCTTTGTTTTTAAAACCTGTAATCCGGAAATAAAGCTTCACAAAGGCTCCACGTATTTCATCTTCAAGATAGGCTCCGATAAACGGACAACTTCGGTGTTTTCTATTTGTTAATCTACGAGTTTTTTCTCGTAAATCTATGAGATTTTAAGTCGTAAATTTACGAGATAAAAACTCGTAATTTAACTTTTTTTTTTTATTATTTTGGTGGCCCTAATACTCCGTCGTATGTACCAGCTGGTTCAGCGCGCTTTAAGAGATTTAACCGCTGGCTTCAGAGGGACATCACTTTAAGAGGAAGAACTTTACCGTCCAAAGCTGAAGGAATCTCCAGATTGACATATCCAGCACTTTCTCTCAATGTTCAATGTAAAATTTATAAAAAATTTGATTTGGTATACAAGGATATATTATTTGTTTTTTTTACAATGTTAATAATTCACTAATAAGGGAATACTATTTAATTAACCTTTTATTAATAATAGCCAAATTCCATATTCCTGAATGCAAATTTTCTGAAAGAAAAAAAAAAAAACCTTATTCAAACTTTTTATGATTGAGATAAGCCAATCTATCAGAACAATAAAATATTCTTCCAACCCCAGAGCTATGAGAACCTTTGACACCCTGGAATTTTTTAAATGTATAGAATAGCAACTTCTGCTTTACTGCTCTTGTTTATAATCTTTTTTTTTCTCCTTAGTTCTTTGTGTTGCCCTGGCACATTTTGTTACTCTTTTTTAATCTATGTACTTAAAAAATGACTTGCTTTTGTATCCTGTATATCTTCAATAAAGTTTTGAAGAAAAAAAAGAATGTAAGAGCAGGCTGCGCCATTTTGTTCGTGCTGTAACCGTTCTGACGTACAAGGTTAATAAAAGCTGTTTGATCACCGCCCGTCTGAGGAGCCTCTTTGCGGCCACTACAGTATCAATACAAATACGTGTTTTATTTTTCCTGCGGGGCGGGAGTGTAACGAATACATTGCGGGATTGGTCAGAAATTCGGCGGGCGGCATGAAGAAAATAGTCCCGCGCAGGGCTCGACTTCACAGCATGTGATTGGTCACTATCATGAAGTTACCCATCTTTACAAAATTAATCTAGATTTACCATCGAAATTACAGCGATATACATATATTCTAATACTATTTCATAGTCTTACCTGTATAACATGTAAACAAAGGCAGAGTTTTTATGATATCCAAAGACATAAGGGTGAGGTTTACATGGAACAACTCGTTCGCCGGTGTTAGCTAATTTGACACATTACGCTATTAACAAACAGGAAGGTCGTTTGAGCATTAGCATCTTGGCTATAGTGACGTACCAGCTAGGTTGTAGCATTGGTGTCAGAAGTGGAATCCCTCGCCGATGCCAGTGGCGGTTTCTGACAGTGCCAGGCCAGGGCGGCACTTCACTCGGAGCGGCGTATCCCGTGTCTGCAGTGTAACACAGGCGGACATGAGAATTTCTACATGGAGACTATCTGCCATTATTTTTCACTTACCTGCAACAGCACACATTTATTTCTCTTAATAGGTAGTAGGCAGACGTTGAACATCGCACCTATCTCTTCATCCTCTCCCCTCTCCTTACGTATGGTGCAAAAATAAATAAATAAATAAATAAGGATGAAATAACTAAGAGTAAAACAACGTAAAACAGTCACATGAAAAAGAATTAGGCAGAAAAAAACTGTGTTTAACCCTATTTCGACGAGAGCAGGCAATGGGGATTATTTCCCACAATCCCCCTCTCCGACACAACGTGCACGTGACCACCGCCCTCCTCTTTGAGGTAGTCTTTGGAACATAACAAGTCAAAAAATTCGAGAGGGGTGCTTATGGCAGGCCATTTTAACATCAAAAGGCTAAGTTTGACTATCCGGAATGAACATTGTAGATATCAGCAACGTATTTCTGACTAGTCGTAATTACATTTTGGATAGTTGGAATTGTAATTCAAGATATCTGTAACGTAATTGTGACTAGTCGAAACGACAAATAGAGATATCTGTAATTCAGTTTTGACTAGCCAAAACTGAATTACAGATATCTGCAATGACGTCATTGAAAACGACATTCAACTCGTCACACATCTTAAATGACAATTGTAGATATCTGTAATTCAGTTTTGCCTAGGCAGAATGACAGTTACAGATATCTCAAACGTCATCATCACTAGCTCCTCCTGCAGAATGACAGTTAAAGATATCTCAAACGTCATCATCACTAGCTCCTCCTGTCTTGCACGGGCTGCAGCATTAAAAAGACGCTGGCTGCTCTACGACGGAGATTTAGGGCCACCAAAAACAGTAAAATTAAAAGATTTTAAGTCCTAAATTAAATTTACGATATTAAGTGGAAGTGAGCATGATGAGCAGCAGGTGAACGCCACACAGCAGCAGCAGACCGACTAAACTTTGTTGAAGAGGAGAGCTGAATGTTTGTTGATAACGTTCTAAATGTTTGGAAATTCGTTAGTTTGATTTATGATTTATTCATGTTTTATTCATTGATGGGTGGTTTGCAGGATCTCTGCAGCCCGAAGCCGTCAGTGTCCCTGCAGATGTCCACCTGCATCATTTCTTTCTCCATTAAAGACAAGATCTCTACGTTTCTGTGACGCTTCCGTCTGTGGAGGAGCCCCTTTTGGCATTTTCAACTTTGTAATGCTAATATAACAGACTACTTTCATTCCTCTTTATTGTTTTATGTTGGATCGGGACGTTTCATCTGGAGGAGAGGTGTATGTAACACTGTTTACTTCCGCATTGGTGTTCGGATGACAGGTTCATGACATAGGTGACAGATGAACTTCAGGATATGTGAATGAAAAGGAAAATAAAGGCTGCAGCGGTTCTCTGCACCCAAATGTGTCTCTGAGCACCTTATTAAACAGATAAAACTCCGCTTTACCGACACCGAACCCCGGAAAGCCGACTCCACTGACAATAATCTGATTTTGAGTCGCCAAAAGGTCCAGAATCACTTCGGTTAAAGCTATCCAGAAATAAAGCTAGGCTCCGATAAACAGAAGACTTGGTGTTTTTCTCTTTTCTTTTCTCTCTTTCCGATCGCGGTCAGAAGCGCAGGGGAGATTTCCTCCGCCGAAGGCGATTCTTCTTCGGGGTTCACTTTCCTGATCGGAACCCTAAACCTCCAGTGCGGATTAAGAACGACTCCAAAACAGTTATTCTGGGGGGGGGGACACCTTCTCTTTATCACGGTGCTCCGTCCTCCGAACACACAGTATCAACGCACACACCTCCGCTCCTTGCTCACCCCCATCTCAGCACACACACACGCACGCATACACACACAGACACACACTCCACAACACTTTTATCTCCTAAATTTACGAGATAAAAGTTGTAATTAAAGAAAACAAAACGTTTTTTGTAAACTGGTCCTAAAACCCCGTCGTACTGCTGCAACATGGTGCTAATCAGTGCTAATTACAAGTTAGCAGGTGCGATTTGAATGATTACAACAACACGCTTTGCTCCTCCCCTAAAGTGCGATGCGGACCTAATTTGCATACAGATATCTGTGACGTCATTTCGCCTAGTCGAAACTCTAATTCAAGATATCTGTAATTACATTTTGACTATCCTGAATGAACATTACAGATATCTCAAGTTTCAGATATCTCTATTCAAATTTCATTTCAAGATATCTGTAACTTGATTATAGATATCTACAATTAAATTATGACTATCCCTAACTCCAGTTTGAGATATCTACAACGTCATTTTGACTAGTCATAATTCCAGTTACAGATATCTACAATGTCATTTCGCCTAGTCAAAACTTAATTTAAGATATCTGAAAAGGAACATGTAGATATCTTAAATTGACTTGAATTAAAGATATCTTTAACTTGAGTTTTGACTAGTAAGAATGAAATTGTAGATATCTGAAACTTGAATTACAGATATCTACAATTCAGTTACAGATATCCGTAATTCATGAAGTGGATATCTGCAACTGAATTGTAGATATCTGTAATTGTAAACCCCATACAAATGAATGGTGAAAGTGATGTCATTTGTCCTAGGAATAATATCTTTGAGGATATCTAAAATTACGAGTACGGATAGGAAGAATGTAGTTGCGGATATCTGAAATGTTCTTTTTGACTAGGCAAAACTCAAATAAAGATATCTGCAACACACATCCAGTCTAGCCTTTTAATGTTAAAATGGCCTGCCATAAGAAATACGTTGCTGATATCTACAATGTTCATTCCGGATAGTCAAACTTAGCCTTTTGATGTTAAAGTGGCCTGCCATACGTACCAGCTAGGTTGTAGCATTGGTGTCAGAAGTGGAATCCCTCGCCGATGCCAGTGACGGTTTCTGACAGTGCCAGGCCAGGGCGGCACTTCACTGGGAGCGGCGTATCCCGTGTCTGCAGTGTAACACAAACGGACATGAGAATATCTACATGGAAACTATCAGCCATTGGTTTTCACTTACCTGCAACAGCACAAATTTAACTCTCTTAGAAGAGAGTAGGCAGACGTGGAACATCGCACCCATCTACTCATCCTCTCCCCTCTCCTTACTTATGGT
>JAUDJI010000363.1:0-14530 GCA_037389245.1 Oryzias sinensis | reverse complement strand
ATATTCCTAATTCCACTATTGTGTTCTTAGCACCACTTGAAATAATGCTACTGCAAGTGGCGGGCTAATTAGTTCCATTTAAAGGTTTTACATACAGGACCAGTGTGTGAGCATTCACGCAGACGTCCATGGGCCAGAAAAGAAGTACCACTACAATCAAGGCATTAACAATGTGGCTGCAGAAGAATGGAAAGGTGAGAGCTGCCAATCAACGACCGCTTTGGGCTGCAGCTTTCACAAGCTGGAATTGAAATCATTTTCTTGTTTGCAGACTGTATGACCAAAAGATGATACCAAACACTGCAGAAGCTAGAACCTTAAAAGTGAAATGTTTTTCATTTATAAAAAAAGCTAAATTTCTCCAATGTTTACATTCTTGTGACTCCTTAACTGTTGATGTAATGGATGTACATCTAACAGATTCTGTAGTGTACAAAAGACACTTTACAGTAGTGAATTGGTGACACAATCAATGGAGCGGCAGTGGAAGAGGCGGTTAAGCAGGTCGGCTAATGACCAAAGGGTCGGCGGCTCGATCCCCACCAACCCCGGCAAGACACTTCACCCTCCCCTGGTGTGTGAACGCGTAAGAATGTCCCAGTGAAGGTCAGAGGGGTCGTAGCTACGCCATCGCTAACCATCACCAAGTATAAATGAGGAGTGAATGAATAATGGACATTCATGAAAGTGCTCTGAGCGTCTGGAAAAGCACAGAGAAATTATTATTATTATTTTATCAGCTGATTCTGTTGAGGAGAAAAGCAGCCATGATGCAACACTTCTCCTTTATAAAGTCAAATGTTAAAGGTTTTTTATTAGCACAAAGCTGATATGAAAAGTCATTTGTCTCCACGTCAGAATCAGCTGACTCACTGTCATCGCATGAACAATCAAAAACCTATAGTGGGTCAAAAAGACCCTGTTATTTAGTGTTGAAGGGTCAACCCTCACTCGTCCAGAGCCTTTTGGAAGAACTTTTTTTTCACTTACCAATTTTCTCTAATAATTTAGTTTAGGTTAGATTTTTCTGCATTATGCAGTGTTCTCCTCCTTATTCACGTTTCAATAATTGAGGTTTCACGTATTGGTAGATTTTTTTTCAGTCTCGTGACTCCTCTGGTTCACAAAAGCTCAGCTCAAGACTGGATAAGACATTTGTGTCATTTGGAGCGGAGGTGAAGAGCACGCCGCCCTGTCGGCTGCTAAACAACATTAAAAAAGCAGCGGTTTCTGAACCGCTGCCAACCCCAGTTTGTGCCCCCGCATGTAAAAATCAGCTGACTCAAAAGCGGCCGGAAATTCTCCTGAAATGTTAAAGAAGATGATGGTGGAGAACAAATATCATCCGGATGATCCGGGCGGCAGTTTAGCTCAGGCGGTAGAGCAGGTCGTCCAACAATCAGTCATCCTCCTGAACCCGCATCTGAAGTGTAGAATGTCTTCAAAAGAGAAACGCGCTTTTCCCAATTTCAGTAGGAACTATAAAATGTTCACTTTGTTTCAGTTCAATAAACATTTTCACAGCTCATAAAGTCTGTTGTCAAAGTTACAAAAGCCAAGAATTGTTGATCATCCCGTCAGCGGTGGCCTCAGGTGGTTTGGCTGAGGGTTGTATGCCGGATGCCCTTCCTGACACCACCCCGTATTTTTAAGGCACAGGGAGACCAGACAGGCAGCAGTGCACAATCTCAATAGTGATTAAGTATCTTGGAAAATAGCATCATTTGTTTCTATCAGTTATGGAAAAGGTTTTTAAAAAGCAATAAATAAATACATAAAGATCCATCAGCTCACTTTAAGTCTCTAACATTTAGGAGACGGGTTATTGCAGAAACGGGGATGTTAGAGACACGAACGGCCCAACAAGCGGCACGAACAGCAGCTGAGATCCACATCTGGGTAATGAGCGTAGGTCCAATTCCTAATCCGACAGTAAAATGTGATTAAGGCAAAGCAGAGCCAGGAGGAATATCTTGGCTCATTGTGTTTTGACCAAAGAGACCCGTCAGCCCACACGGCTGCATCTCCAGGCTCACAGCACTCGATATTATTGATTACAAAACAATTGTGTCTGACTGCCTTTAACCTTAAAGGAATCCCTCTCCAGTGGGGGGGGGGTCTCAGGCTGCAGCCAAATCTAGACGAAGGTGCTTCAGCTCCCCATTGGCTCCCATGAAACACCGTCTCTCATTAGCACAGAGGTCACAGGCAAATTAGCAGATGTCTGAAATAACCAGGGAGGGGTGACCCCCCCCCCATCTTCTGATGTCATCATTTCCAGCTCAATGGGACTCTGAACACCTGGCTCTGCATAGCGAATTCATCACAGGACCACAGTGTTTGGATCGTGGAGAACTCCTGAACCGAATGTTGAGGCGGTCCGGAGGGTTTGAGACCCTCAACTAGTGACTGAAGGGGAACAAAATGAAGAACCAAAACAGAAAAGGATTTCTTTTTTTTTGGGGGGGGGCAGCATTAATAGTAAAGACGTTCTCATTAAAGACTGCTAAACCAAAAGCTTTTCACTGTCAGGATAGCATGTTTGAATGCATGTTGAAGTCAGTTTTTGTTATTTTTTTCATTGTCAGGAAAACTCCCACCTCAGCTGAACACCCCCCCCCCCCCCTCAGATCACTGCAAACAGTAGAGTGTAAGACGCACGCCAAGGCAGCGGCGCCCTTTGAGTGAAGACATCACCCGTCTCTGCTTTGATGGTGGAGGGGCTGACAGTAGTGTGGTGTGTTAGGGGTGGGGGGCTAACACATAACCTGTGGAGACACTAATTATCCAGAACAGGATGGGGGCAGTGCAAGCCGCTGCGCCTCAGCACCCCGTTACAAAACGCTTTAGAAGGCACAACAAGCACAGACCCGGCCTCTGGTGACGGGTCAGCGCCGTCCGTCCTGCCTTTGTCTGACGACTCACAGGAAGTGCAGCTGCAGGTAATTGACAGGCTGCAGCTGCAGGTGATTGACAAGCTGCAGCTGCAGGTGAATTGACAGGCTGCAGCTGCAGGTGACTGACAGGCTGCAGCTGCAGGTGATTGACAAGCTGCAGCTGCAGGTGATTGACAGGCTGCAGCTGCAGGTGACTGACAGGCTGCAGCTGCAGGTGGTGACCCAGGCTGCAGCTGCAGGGTGACTGACTGCAGCTGCAGGGTATTGTTTGAGCTGCAGCTGCAGGTGATTGACAGGCTGCAGCTACGGGTGATTGACAGGCTGCAGCTGCAGGTGACTGACGAGCTGCAGCCACGGTGATTGACAAGCTGCAGCTGCAGGTTGATTGGCGGAAGCTGCAGCTGCAGGTGACTGACGGGCTGCGAAAGCTTGCAGGTGTTCAATTGACCAGGCTGCAGCTGCGGGTGATTGACGGCTGCAGCTGCAGGTGATTGACAGGCTGCAGCTGCAGGTGACTGACAGGCTGCAGCTACAGGTGACTGACAGGCTGCAGCTGCAGGTGATTGACAGGCTGCAGCATCCGTCGCATGGAACGCGTTTGTGCTGCAGGAGGATCACAGCTTTTAGCCTCACGTGCAAAGACACAGGTAAAGCTGCCTCAGGTGAGTCGCTGGGCTGATGGAGTCCTGTACCATCAGTCTGTAGCATCTATTAGGTTATTGTGGAGACAGAGCAGCATTCATTACCGTCATGGCAGCCTGTGTGGTCGACCAGCAGGACGTTTAACGAGATCGTAAAGAAGCCAGGTTGAACAGAGATTCACATTTCTACAGGCTTCTTGGAAAATCTGCAAAGTTTACATTCAATTCTTTTATTTACTTGATCATAAATATTACTTTACTTATATAAACTTCAAATGAATATTCTCTGGAAATCCGGAGAAATCTCAATTTTTCATTATGTCAAAGTTGTTTCTGGGCTTATTTGAACCTGAAAGCACAGAAACAGTGACATGTGTCAGAGGACCGCTAGAGAAACCTGTTGGAACCCATTTGTCCTCCGTGTCTGCTGCTTGGCCAGCCGCTGACAGTCCAGAGTCTTTTCTGATTGAAAGATCAGAACCCGGCGTTTAACTTCCCTGCAGCAGAAGGCCCAATCCTCACCCCCCCCTCTCAGTGGATCCTGCCTCATGCCGTTCTTCATTCCTTCTTCCTCTCCTCCTGCTCCATCTCTCTCACATCTTACCAGTAGCTCCGCGTTTAAGAATACACAGCAACCAGGATGGGTCCCACTAGAGATGCAGATGTGAAGCCGTCTCCTAAACATCTAAATGGTAAATGGCATATACTTATAGCGCTTTCTACCTTCTTACGAAGGCCCAAAGCGCTTTACAGTCACAGTCCCATTCACCCATGCACACACACATTCACACACTGGTGGGGGCTCCGCTGCCCAACCCTGGCGCCAACCTCCCACCAGAGGCAAGGCATCTAATTCCCATCTTCTCCCAGCGGGAACTAAAAACTCAGCTGTGCTTCTACACGGAACCTCACGTTACTGTTTACTGTTATCAGAACCACAACGCCATGAATCCATAAGAATTAGCAGCGGTTCACCCCAACGGGGGGAAAAAAGGCTTTTTATCTTTTAGGACAGCAGCTAACCCACCTGTAAAACAAGTGCTAGAGCCAGAATGATCTTCTCCTCCACAGGCTTTTTCTGCCGTTCGGCTCCACTGCTCCAGCTGATTTAATGACCACACACACTTTGGCCAACAGGAGGGTCGGTGGAGATGGAGGCGTCTGAAGCATGCAGCCACAACGGGCAGAACGCCGTGTTATGGAATTATAAAAATAAGATAAACATCTTTAAATACAGAAGGCTTTGAATAACAGAGATTTACTTTTTTAAGTTATTTTTGAATCAGATCTTCAGCAAATATAAAGACGACTTTATAAACACTAAGAGGTAGTCGGCACGTAATATTGTTGTCAGAGCAGGACGCCATACAACAAAATCTGCACAGCGTTCATTTTTATACACCGATGGAACTTCAAAAAAGATTAAACATAAGTTCTACATGATTTTCCACAAATGTCTGTGATTCTGCCAGAGTCTATGTCTTTAACTTCCTGAGCTGCCAGGCAGCCTGAAGAGTTTCTGCATCTGCACTGCATTTCTCCATCGCGCTTACGGCCTTTCATTTCAGCCTGTCAGTCAAAATACTTGTCAGATATGGACTTTCCAGTTCATAGTTTTTGTCCCACATTATGTTGAATCCACTTGAACTGGAAGAGGACAAACTGCTTTGTTCAAACCATGGAAACTTTAAAACGTTTACTTGACAATTGAAGTGGTTTTATTAATTTTTATTTAATTTATTGATTTGATGCTGTTCGTTTTAGTTTGTTGTTTTGTTTTTATCATGCGTTGTTAAGCACTTTGGTCAGCTTCTGCTGCTTTAAAAGCGCTTTTTAAATAAAGTTGACTTGACTAACAAAACTTTTTAGGATTATTTAAGTTTTACAGTGAGAGTTCCTAATATAGAAATAAGATAAATGTTCAGAGTCAAACAATAAACCATATAAATTCTATTTTCTTCATGTCAGCAGCATCCGATAAAAGACACTGAAGAAATTCTGTGCTGCAGAAGGATTTATGTATATCAACGGGGCAGAAAACAACGTTTTTACACAAACCACCAAAACACCTGAACATCTTCTGCAGCTGAACCGCAGGAAGACACTTTTGACTGTTAACTGCACTAACAGACCTCAATGTTCACACGTTTGAATACCTCTACTTTCTGAGTTCTGAAATTGTTCAAATCATGAGAAACGTGACAGCATAAAACACCCATGATGAGTTTGAGGTCATGCCTGCAACATGACACTTCATGATACACGAGGAGAGTTGACCGAATCCTTTTTGCTTAGCAGTTGTGCTGCTTTTCAGAGGATTGTAGGCAGGAGCAGCTTTGGCGCATATTTGTCAAATCATCATGAATTATTTCATAAATCAGATGTTTCACAGGGATGACCGTAGTATGATCTATACAAAACTACATCAGCAGGTTTAGTTTATTATAACATGCATTGACCAACAAAAGGATCTCGTCACCTAAAGTAAACGATGCGCTTCTGTGTCTGCGCTTTGCGTCACTTTTGCGCTCAGGTGACACATAAATAAATGAGTGGGAATGACGGCGCTTCCCAAAACTCACCTGGAGCGGCCGCGGGGCTACCTGAGCTAACCCTGCACACCTGAGCCTTCAGTGCGACTAAGCCGCTTCATTAAATTGTTTCAAGAAAAAAGTCAAGACGTCTCAACGAAACAATCCCACTGATCCAACCTGGAAGCAGAACTCAATTACCTGGTCGCGTGCACGTTTCCACACGACTTCAGTCAAAAACAGCCCCACCTCCCCCAAACTGACCAAATACATCAACAATTAGAGCACCGGACAGGGCTAAAATGGGCAAAAATGCGCAACAAACCGGCAATTACGCGCAGCCAGACTGAGGCTGCAACTGGCACGAATGCGCAAAAACAGAAAGCTGGTTTCCCGCAGTCCCCGGTCTGTCTCCCGTAACGGAGCGGGATGGTCCGGTCATCATCTCCTACCTTAGTTCGTCCGTGCCCGCCGCTGGCTGAGCGCCCTCAAACTGCCGCTGCTGCTGTCCTGCTGTGACGCGCGCCGCTCGCTCCCTCCCTGCGATCCGGTGATGACAGCAGCGTGCGCTCCTCCAGCCTTCAGGATCACGAGCACGAGCCGCCTCACGTCTGTCCTGGAGATCATTTACATCCCGGCCGTCCCGCCGCGCGCCGCAACTTCCGCCTGATGCTTTCAACAAAACTTAGTCACATCTATTCCAAAGAAAGTCACGTGCTCTGCTCATTCTATCTCATCCATTCAAAGAAATGCCGAGATAAAGAGAGAGCCTCCTCGAAATGACGTGAAACTCTCATTTTTAATTCAAATGTGACTCTAAAAACTCAACATTTATCATCAAAGGTTGATCCTCTCTGCAGAATAAAAGAGTCGAAGCATCACGTGGTGTCTATTGCCAACAACCCTCCCAAGGTCACAATCTTTGCTCTACATTTCAAGTTTAGATGACAGATTTTTTTGGTTTTCTGGTTTCGAGGCCAGAATTGAACAGAAATCTATAGTGATGAGGACAAAAACTGCTTTTCTTAGAGCTAAAATTATTTATTCGTGTGAGATAAAATGGCTTTACGTTTTTTTAGCTTATTAAAATGTACTGAAGTGCCCCCCCCCCCCCCAATAAACGAACAAATGAAGTTTGAAAGCTGGAACACAAATTTAATAGTTTGTTGGTTCAGCGGAGATCTGCTGCACTCTAGTGGACATTTAAAGTAACTGCAGATGCAGACTGGTGTATAAAAGGGAAAATACTTTTTCAAATCTGAATAAAAGATAAAAGTGTTTTATTTGGTTGGGATTATGAATTGTAAAACTTTTTCTTTACGGTAGGTGTAGAGCCTTTCACATCTTTAAGGAGACTTTTTATGTGGTTTTTCTTTTGTCTCACCTTAAATCCCTTTAGGTAATATCTTAGAAGCTTTATATTTAAACCTGGCCTTAATTCATTTAATGATTCTCAAGTTCACAAGTTTATAGTTTATGATCAATTTTAATTTTGATATAACTTTATATTTGACTCATGTTTTCATCAAAGGTTATGTTGAAATCATAACTGACTTTAAACAAAGCATTCTGTAAAGTGGGCAAAAAAAATCCATAATTATAAACTATATAAATGAGATGCTTGAATTAACTGAAAACACAGTTTCTGAATGAACTAAACTACAAGAAAGTGTTCAAATTTTCCGTTTGTTCTTAATGACTTTTTTTAATTACATAGGTATATTTGCACAAAACAGAATCAGCCAGGATAACAGAGTCAAACAGTAAAACATAAGTCAGGATTCTTATGCCAACACTCTTTTTGCAGGGACCAACACATTTTGTGTGTCTGAATGTGTATGTCTGCTTGTGATTGTGCAGCATTTACAGTCAAGGTAAGAAGCACTTCACAAGTGTTTGCCTCAAAAGTAGAAGGTATTTTAGAGGATTTCCCTCTCAGGAATGGCGTCACACAGCAGATCTACAGTATCTAACTCTTCTAATTCACCACTGAAGGAAAATCCCCCGCCTGCCTTATTTTCTACCACACCTGCACTCTGGCTCCTGTCGTCTTAAATAAAAACGGATGTTTCTAAAGTGTTTCACTCTCGTGTTATGTCTTGAAGCATAAAGCCTCAAAGCAAAAGGAGCAGCGCACGGAAGACAGACTGCAACATTCTGTTACTTTGGCCCTCTTCCTCTTGGCCAGGTGAGATTGGCCCCTGTTTTGCTCTTCTGAATTCCCTGAGTTGCAGGGGGGTGGTTGCCTGGAGCGAGGGTTGTGTTTTTTTCTTGGGGGGCCCCGGTTCGTACCTGGGGTTAGGGGGGATGCTCAGAACTCCCAGGTGGTGGTGGGCTGCTTGTCTGGAAATGGGGGTGGCTCTCCAGTGGTGGGGCCCTGTGCTGGAGCCCGTGGGGTAACGGGGGAGCTGTTCTTCACATCACCCGGTGGGGGTCCTTGGGCAAGACCCTTAATGCTACTGCCTCCCGGGCGCGGCTCGTCTGCAGCCCACCGCTCCCCCAGGGGATGGGTCAAATGCGGAGAATAAATTTCGTACACTTAGGTGTGTGACAGAAAGTAACACTTTCTTCTTCTTGTTTCTTCTTTCTTCTTCTGGCTGGGCTGGAGCTTTGTCCCTCTGCTCTCTGGCACTGGGGGCCCCTGCAGCGGTCCTCCTGGCCCTGGTCTGGGTGACTGAGGCGGGTCGTCCGGTGGGCTGGATTTCATAGTCTGGGGGGCCCCGGCTGCCACTGCCCTTGCCTTTGGCAGGGGGTTTACTGTGGGGGTGATTGGGCACTGCCCCTCTTTTTACCCTCCATTACACCACAGTCGGTCATAAGATAAATAAAAAAATAAAGATATATATATATATAAAAAACATCTATCAGCAAATCATCAACCTCGGCATGAAACACCCCACTTGATTAATAATAATAATAATGATTGGCATGCATAAACGCTGATCGAGTCCTGAGAAGCCAGCTCAATGGCAAAAATAAGACCCGGGCAATAAACAGCTACGCACTGCCAGTTATCAGATACCCTGCAGGAATAATAAGATGGCCAAAGGAAGAGAAACAGACCACGGATGTTAAGACACGAAAGCTCCTCACCATGCATGGAGGGTTCCCCCCCAAATCCAGCACCCTGAGACTGTATGCTAGCCGCAAGGAAGGAGGCCGAGGACTAGTGAGCGTAGAAGCCACTATCCAGGATGAAACATCCAAGATGCATGAGTACATCAAGCTCAAGGCCCCAACTGACAGTGTGCTCAGTGAATGTCTCAGGCAATGGAGAGCAGAGGATACAGTGCTGAAGGACAGATCCTCATGGGAGGACAAACCCCTGCATGGGATGTACCACCGGACCATAACTGAAGTGGCTGATATCAAGAAGTCCTACCAATGGCTAGAGAGGGCTGGCCTACAGGACAGCACTGAAGAGCTCATCCTGGCAGCTCAGGAACAAGCCCTGAGCACCAGAGCCATAGAGGCTCAGCAAATCTCTGGAAAGACCTCAGACCTCTCAGTCCAGAAAAGTGCAGGAACAGTTAAGATACTGCAGGACCCTCAAGCTCCCAGACCTCTGGTAGAGGACCTGAGCTTGGAGGAGAAACCACCCGCAGAGGGGAAGAGGGGCCTTTTTTATGGATCTTGTTTTTCAAACTTGGGCTAATGTTGTGATCCCTGCTCCTGCTATGGAGGCTGGTTACAGTAGGCGTGTTCCAGTTTCCCTGACACCTGCTCAGCTATATGTCACCCAGCTACATAAACCACAATGGACCTCCAGCCTCTGCAGATTGTTGGTTTCCATGCAGATTCTGCCCTCCACAGCCGCCTGACACTAAATACTCATCTATACACTGTATTTGTGTCCCATAACAGCTAAATGCATTTAATGATACCCAATGATCCCTTTTAACTATAATACAGCTTTATAATTAACTCATATTTTCATCAAAGGTTGTGTTGAAATAATAACAGACTTTAAAGAAAACATCTGAAATCATACATTATACAAATTAGATGCTTGTTTTAACAGAAAACACAGTTTCTAAATGAACTAAACTACAAGCAGGTCAACCCTCAGAGAAGCCATTACATTTGGAATATTTCTAAAGTAAGCCGTGCCATTTTACATGCTGATCATGTGTGATCCTGTCACGGAGACCACGACAGCTTTGTCTTCCAGAAAAAAGTCGCACTTCCTTCATTGGTTGGCAAACGCCTGCAGATGAGTTTGGCGTGCGTCATGGTGAGATGTAGTTGTGCAGAAGTGTCAAGTGTTGCCGCATACAGACACGTTTCCAGGGCTTAAATTAGCAGCTGAGCTCCAGCAGAGACAAGCTGAGGGTCATAATGGTGTCATGGCTGACCTTTAACGAGAGTTGTAAAATGTGAGGAACAGAGGTTTGAAAAAGAACTTTGTTCTCTAATTTAGGTTTTTTCTTTCATTGGTCTCCCTTTTATTTTGGGCTGATTAACCAGCAGTGATCACTTCAGGCAAAGCTCAACAAATCGATCATGCGTCATGTAAAGCTCTTTCATTTAGTTGAATTATTTCTGCGAGGCATTTTTCCACAGGTTCATTGAAATACTACCTTATTTAGAGTCTGGAGACTAGTTTGTATCAGCCGAATGTCTTCAAACCAACAAACATGTAAAAGGCTAAATACATCTGTTTTCACACAACAGACACAGTTTTTGTATAAAACTTATACTGAGGAGCAGTGCTTAGCAAACTCACCTGACAGTGAGAAGGTCCAGGTTCAAATCCTGGCTGGGACCTTAATGATATGGATGGATGAAGGATTGGATAAATGGATTGAAGTGTGCATGGTTCAATAGGACTGTAAAGCACTTTGGGCCTCCTAAAAAGGTAGTAAAGTACTATAGAAAGTGTTCATCCATTCCAGCAGGGAAACAAGCGCCTACAGTGAAAGTGGTTTGTAGTGACCAATAGAGCTCACTGAGACTCAGGTACGTGTCACATTTAAAAAAAGCCACAGATCTACGACCCCCCCTCTTAGTTTCTGCTACAAACATGAACCACATTGATGCAGGTTTCCATCTCAGATGGAATTAATGCTGTTGAATAAAAAGCAATTCATGTTTAATGACAATATTTACTTAGTGCAAGTCTGAAAGTCTACACTAAAATACTATTTGGTCTATTTTGCGATGTTTGATGTTTTTGGTCAAAACAACTTTAACTTTTGTTCATTTTGGTTTTTGGAAACAAAATCCTTTTCGAGCAGCTGTTGGAAAAATATGCATCCCACTAAAACATTGACATGATAATTTAGAAAAATGCCAAACAAATGACTGAGACTCTGAATGTGATTTTTTCATGTAGTTCTGCTGTGAAACGTTCCACGAACAGGAGCAAGGTGAAACAAAGTCATGCAGAAGTTATAAATTCCTCTGCAAACGTGAGGCTGTGTTCTGGGCAGGCCAAGCAAAATCAATACATCTTCCTCACTCAACAAGACAGAACTCCTCAGGGGAGAATGAATGGAATTCCTCCTGCCCCTTTTCAAAAGAAAGAATTGAAGAACCTTTCTGAAGTCCAGATTGCTTCTTTGCTTTTTTGGGGTCTTTAAATGATGGAAGAAACGGATCAATCACAATTGATCTGGCTTTGTTGTTTAATCTGTCAGTCTGATAAATCAGATCTAATTATAATCAAATGTAAGTGAATTTATGTACATAAACATTCTGCTTGTGTTACCAAAGTCACATTTTTATTTTTTCTCAGCAGGAAGTTGAAATCTTGTTTCTGCCAAAAAAAAAAACATCAATAGTAAAACTGGAATTCACTCTGACATGAAATAAAACCAAACGAACCCCAAACACGACACGTTTTCTTTATTCCATTTAGAATAAACGTTTTCTTCAGCATTCTCTAAATAAAATTTAACAGAAATCTGTCTTAAGTTAAGATTTTCAACTACTGCCCATCTATTAATCAGCATATATCATTGTAAACTCTATTTACTAACCTTTACTTGATCCTCTTAAGTTGAGCAAAACTCATGCGAACAGAAACTGACATTTAAAGGTAAAGTTTCATAATTGTTTTTTTTTCCTCATTTCATTTAAGATGCATTTTCAGGTCTGTAGTTGTCACTTCTCCAACAATAAACAGCTCAGCCGGTTAGTGATGAGCAGTGAAGAACTAAACCATCTCTCACTTTGGCTTCTTTGTTTTACCTGAACCAAGCTGCCACACATCACAGTAAGTTAAACCTTCCTTGAGCTATTGGGAATCATTAAAATAACATTAACTGCAAAACTGCAAATAGTCTATTGATCCCCTGGTAGTCTCTGCTGGGAGAGCCAGAACAAATCTGCAGTCTCAGACAATGATTAAAACCACGTCTGGAGCCAACATTAACAGAGTTGAACAAATGCTCCTGGCCTCTGCAGCCTCCAGCAGCTCCTTCCTGGGCTTCACTCTCCGCTCTGCAGACAGTGGCTGTGGTCACATGACCAACACCAGACGATGGTGGGTCAGAACTTCACCTCAGAAGACACGTGACCTTGTTTTCCAAAATGGTGTTGACAGTGAATGTGAATCCACTCAGTTGAAGGTATTTTTCCAAAATATGCTTGGCAACTGGGGGAGCCGGTTTAGCTCGTGCTGGTTTGCGGTGCCTTCAGTCTGTGAAACCAGGGTTCGAATCCGGGCTGCTCCCTGTTCCCTTCTCTACTTCTGTGCCGGTCCCAAGCCCGGTTGCTTTGAGAAGGTTGCGTCAGGAAGGGCATCCGGCGTAAAACATTGCCAAGTTTACCATGCGACTTGTTCGCTGGTGCGACCCCTGATGGGAAAAGCCGAAAGAGAAACAAATAATGCTTGGCAAGACTGGGGGCCGGGGTTCACATCACGTCTGAGCCTGGGGGTGTCCGTGTCCCTGTGGTGGGGGTTATGGTCCTTGCTCTCGAGCGCTGGCCTTCTCCAAATTCCATCTATGGGTGAGCCTGGTCGGGCTATGGTAACAACACTCCTTGTGGACCCTGGCGCTCTGGGGCGTCTTCCTCCTAGGCGGGGGTGGCTGGCCCCTCTCACCTGGGCAAACCATGAACTGGGAGGTTTTCTGGAGCAGGTCTCCCTTGGGGGGCCCTGGCCTGTGCCCGGGGTCGGGGTATGCACAGAACTGGGTGGCGGTGGGTTGCTTGTCAGGGGCTTGGGGTGCTCTCCTGGGCCGGGGCCCAGCGTTGGACCCTACCCCGGCGGGGCTGCTCTCCTGGTTGGGCTGGGGCTTGCACTCTCTTTCCCCCCGTGCCTCCCTGTTTTCTGGCTTTGGGGGCCCCTGTGGCGGTCCTGCTGGCCCTGGCCTGGGTGGCGGATGTGAATGCCCGACGGGTGGTTGTTCTCTATCTGCTACCGTGCAGGTGTTTCTTTTTTTTTGGGGGGGGGGGGGGGTCCATCATGCACTTTAGTAGAATAAAAAGATCCACTCGAGCACAGGCGCTATCTCACCTCTGCACAAATAGTTTGAGTGAATAAATGAAATATTTTACATGTCGGTCCGAATGCACAAGTATGTGTGTGTGAACATCAGTTGTATTGTGATGTGTACATGTTGACATGTTATGTATGTGGGCTTTTTTGGAGCCCACAGGTATGTTTGAGGCAGTTGGGTGTGTGTGTGGACAGGCCCCGCCCCCTTTAGGATCTATATCACTTATAAACCTGACTTTAATGAGTGTAAACATCCAGCAACTTATTGCCTTATGCTGCTTCACAGTTCTATACCCCCCCCCCCTTCTTTAATTACCCATACCCCCCCAACCCTAACCCTAACCCAGAGACTGTGGTGTTTGAATCCTTCATTGTTCTGGTCAAAAAGAGGAATCACAATGACCTTCCAGCTGTTTTTTGTTTGAGGTCAAAGTTTCTCACCAAACCTGCAGCTAAAAAGATTAAAAGTTATCAAAATCTCAGCCTGGAAGCAGAAAATCCCAGAAGTCCTTTGGTGTGATAACTTCACTTTGTTTCTGATTTATAATTCTAAACTCTCTCAACCTTTAGATTAAAGTTGGTCTGAAATATTGATAAAGACTATTGTGCATGAATATGTAACAAAACACTGTATGGCAGAAAATTGTGTTTTTGGTGTTTTTTTACATCATTTTCTGATGATGGAGCACGTGCAGTAAGAAAATTAAGATTGGAACCGCGTTTCTTTGTAATTCATATTCAAATCGTGTTGAATCAGGAGCAGATGAAAAAAAATAGCATTGGAAAAAGCCTCCACTTCCCAGCACCCAAATCCACGCAGCTGGGGGGGAGCCAGGCAGAACACGCCCCCAAGGGTCAGAATCCCCCACCCAGAGTATCCAGGACCCCAAAGGGAACCCTTGATCTCAGACGCCAGACCCCCAACCCCACCAGAAGACCCCCACTGCCCCCATCCCCCCAGGAGGCCGACTTGTTACTTCTTTGTTCATAGTTCGATTCTGATGGGTTCTTCAATGC
>JAUDJI010000362.1:0-14535 GCA_037389245.1 Oryzias sinensis | reverse complement strand
CATATATATATATATTTAACTTATCCAATTTTGCCAACTTAAATGAATTACTTCTATTGGTAACAAATAATTGTGTTAAATTTATTCAACCTAATTTCTCACATCTATAAAAATCAATAATTGTTTATAAGACACAAATTTACGTATTAATCTAACTAAATGTCATATTACTCCAATTCAAGTAATATATTTTCCATCTTAATTAATTATATTTCTTAAACTCTCATATGTCTAAGTTTGAGCCGGCAGATATACTCATTTTTATAACAATAAGGACGGTAAAAATATGTGCGGAGTGCATAATTTCATTAAAGAATTTTCAGTCACTGTCATTATAGTCCAAAGTGGTAGGGGTGCAATATAAACTCATCATCCTCTCCTTCACTCTCACTCATGCTGCAGAGACGTAAGCATAGTAGGACAAAATAACACGGCAAAAAACAGTAAAACAGCTAAACAACTAAACACACTTGGTCAAAAACCCACACTTAAACCCAAATCCGTCCAGACAGGCAAAGGGAATGGTATCCCACAATCCCTTGCGGTGCCGATCTAACAGCAGCTCCAAAGTTACACCTACTTGATTGAATTAATTTGAAATGAAAGTAAAAAAAACTGTCTGAAAACTTCGTGTTATTTTTAAACTGACTTAACTAAAAAAAAGATTTATCTTAAATGACGCAAATAATTAATTTAGATCAAAGTAAAAGTTCAATTTTCCAACATCCATATGTGGTCTTATCACCCTTTCATGGTGGAAAAAGTATTATCTGAGCTTCTTCATCCACTAAATCATCTTCAAATGGACACGCCATGCTGCTTCACCTCTCTGTAAACAAACTAAGCTTCAACTAAACCTGCTCCAGACCAGGTTATGTTCAGAGAATGAGTGGGGAGTTTCCGGAAGATGGCGGAGTGAGTGGTGGTGTTTGAGGCAGGGTCTGAAAGAGAAACCAATTTTTGTGTCCAACTAGGAATTTGGGTGAGACCAACCATCCCCAGAAGTGTCAGAAAATCAATATTAGGAAAAAAAACAAAAAAAAACGGATTACCCCAGATATATTTTTCACGTTTTTTCTCTACTGCATGAAGAATGGCTAACCCAAGACAAGCTAACGTTAGCGACCATGATTATGATCTCCCGGCTCTTGAAAACAGTTTTGAGGAAGAAGGAACAGTGCAAATGGAGCAAGCAGTTGCTGAGGATGTGAATGACCCGATCTGCTTAAACAGCCCAAACCCAAAAAGAATGAAGAAACGAGGAGCCACGAAAAAACAAGATGGCGCTAGTAATGCTAGCCTCACTCATGCCATGCAGGCTATTCTAACCAGATTTGACGGCCTTGATTCCCGTATGGACGAAATCCAAACAGCTCTGAAAAGATTTGACGACTTGGAAAAGAAACTGGAAGGCATAGAGAATCGGATGGATGGTATTGGAAAAGCTACAAAAGAGAACACTGAAAATATTGTGAAGCTGCAAGAACGCGTGGAGCATCTCACATTAGAAAACAAAGAGTTGAGAGAGAAATGTCTGGAGAGCGAAAGATACAAGAGGAGATGGGACCTGCGGCTGATGGGGGTGCCAGAGAAAAACAATGAAAACACCAGAGAGGTCGTCCTCGGTATCCTCACCCGAGTGGTTCCGATGTCTGTGGAGAAGCTCCGGGACACCGTCGACACCGTTCATCGGCTGGGAAAAAGAGGCGCAGTGAATAACAACATGCCAAGAGCCATAATAATCCAGTTTGCAATGCGCACGGTGAGAGACGAAGTGTGGAGGAAATCTAAGGAAGCCAGAGTCTGCAAAGAGATGAAGATCTACTTCAGGGAGGACTTTTCCAAAGAAGATCGGGCAGCAAGAGCCAAACTCTGGCCGATGGTGGAGCAAGCCAGACGGAGCGGGAAGAGAGCCTTTCTGAAGGAGGGATACGCGCTGATTGACGGGAGGAAAGTGGTGCCATGACGACCAGAGACAGAGTTTGAAGGTCTGTTTTTGTTGAGCATTAGAATGTTGTAATCTCAAGGTTGATAACAACAAGGTTTATAAATGAAAAAAAAAAAAATAACTTTTACTATTTTTGGGGAGGTTGGTCCAATTATGTTGCGTTATGGTTTTTGGACAGACATTCTGCTCATTCCTGCGTCTTCAGGAAATCTCAGCGTTTATCTAGACACCAAGGATTCTGCTCAGTGTTCATGTCTATTTTATTTGTTTCTTTAAATACCAGAGGTTTGAAAAATATTACAAAACGCAAGGCACTCTTTTTATTTTGTAAAGAACTTAAGGCGAATCTAATTTTATTGCAAGAAACCCACTCAGGTCCAGCAGATGAAGTCTTTTGGAAACAACAATGGGGAGATACAATCCTTTACTCACACGGCACAAGCCGCTCAGCAGGAATCATGATTATGTTTAACAGGTTTTCGGGGAAGTTAATTAGGCATCTTGGAGATAGAGAAGGCCACTGGTTGTTAGCTGCTATTGAAATAAATGAGCAAGTCATTATTGTGCTGACTTTATATGGTTACAATAACAAAGTACAAAATAAGAATATGTTGGAAAAACTTGCTAAGGTTTTGTTGGAATGGAAAATTTCTCATGCAACAGATAAAATAATTATTGGAGGAGACTTTAGCATTGCTTCAAACTCTTGGCTTGATAGATTACCCGTTAAAGGACAACAACCAGAACACAATGATACAATTAAAACTTCTGTTTGTCAACAAACACATTTGATTTCTGGAGATTAAAAAACCCCACATCTAAAAACTATACATGGATTAGTGCATCAAACATTAACCAGCGATCAAGAATAGATTATTGGCTCATTTCTCAACCTTTATCTGCTCATGTAGGAAACTGTGAAATAGAACCGTCTCCACTTACTGACCATTGTTTAATCAGCCTTTCCCTAAAACTGTGTAAAAATACACACCCATCTCACAACACGTGGAAATTCAACAATAAACTTTTACTAAATGATATATTTATTAAGGAGATCAAATCTCTATGTTTGAAAGTCAGGGGAATGGAAATGACAAACAAAGGGAAGTGGGAGTGGTTTAAATTTGAAAGCAAACGTATAGCAAGTGAAATTGGCAAACATGTTGTAAAAAATAGGAAAATGAAACAAAAGGAAATTGTCAGAAAGATGAATATTTTATGCAACAAGGCTGATCCTTCAGAGGAAGATCTGGCTGAGTTAAACATGCTCCAGAAACAACTAGATGAGATTTATTCAGAAAAAGCAAACGGTGCGTTAATACGATCCAGAGCTAAGTGGAGAAAAAAACACAACATACTTCTATGGATTAGAAAAATGTAGACAAACAAAAAAACAAATAGGTAAAATAAACAAAAATGGAAAATTAATTGAAGACCCAGAGCAAATTAAATCTGAAATATTTTCATTTTACTCAACTTTATATAGCTCAAATTTTTGCCAAGAAAATTGTGACATATTCTTTACCCAAATTAAAGAACACATCCAAAAGATAGAATACGTTGATAGAATTAGTTTAGAAGAAGATGTAACTATATCAGAAATTGAAATTGCATTGAAAAATATGAGTAATGGCAAATCACCAGGAATAGATGGACTGACTGCAGAATTCTTAAAGTTTTTCTGGCAGGACATTAAAGATTTAATGATTAATGCTTTCAATGATTGTATACGTGAAGGTTGCCTTACTCCATCTATGAAAACTGGATTGATAACCTTACTCCCTAAACCAAATAAGGACTCTTCAAAGTTAGATAATTGGAGGCCCATCACCCTGCTGTGTAATGATTACAAACTATTGGCACTGGTTTATGCAAACAGGATTAAAATGGTTCTAGACAAAGTAGTGGATAGTTTTCAATCTGCCTTTATAAAAGGAAGAAACATACATAATAATGTTAGATTAATTCTGGATATGCTAGATTATCAATCTATGATAGAAACAGAAAGTCTCATTTTATTTATTGACTATTTCAAAGCCTTTGATTCTGTAGAACATAACTTTTTATTTCAAACGATGGAACATTTTGGATTTGGAAATAAATTTTGCTCAATTATAAAAATGTTTTATACTGAAATTTACAGTTACATCACTGTTAACTCAGAATTAACACCCAGAATAAATGTAACATATGGAATAAGGCAAGGATGTCCAATATCACCAAAAATTTTCATTTTATGTCCTCAACTCTTAGCATACTTAATTCTAAACAACCCTAATTTTCAAGGCATTAAAGTTTTTGATTTTGAATTCCGCCTTAGCCAGTTTGCAGATGACACAGTATTTTTTCTAAAAGACAAAACATGGTAATGGAAGCCCTGCAAATTATATCCATTTTCTCAAAAGCTTCTGGTCTTCAATTAAACTTACAAAAATGTGAATTACTACCCCTGTACTCTTGCCTGGAAAAAGAAATGTTTTCAATCCCAGTAAAACACGAAGTGAAATATTTAGGAATTAAATTAATTAGAGATGAAAAAGAAAGAGAAGAAATAAACATAATGGAAAAAATTAACCAAATGCAGAAATCATTCAATCACTGGTTAATCAGAGATCTAACCATTTTTGGAAGAAATTTGTTGTCCAAATCTGAAGGAATTTCAAAATTAATATATCCGTGCCAATCTCTCTACATTAACCCAAAGAATGTTAAAAAAATTAACTCAGTTATTTATAAATTTATTTGGAGAAATCAGACCCATTACATCAGAAAATCTCAACTAATGAAGGAATATAATTTAGGAGGTATAAGGACGACTGATTTTGAATCAATGATTGGAACCTTTAGAATAAAATGGTTAAAAGATTTTATGGCTAACTCTGACTCAATATGGTTTCATATTCCCAAAAACATATTCAATAAAGTAGGTGGATTAGATTTTTTGCTTAGATGTGACTTTGAAATTTCCAAACTTCCTATAAAGATTTCAGAATTTCACAAACAAGTACTTTTCCACTGGAAAATGATATTTAGCCACAATTTCACTCCTCACTGCGCCACCCTGTGGAACAACAGAGTAATTACCACAAACAGGAAGACCATTTTTCATCAGAATTGGTTTGATCACAAGATTCTTTTTGTAAGGGATATTCTTGATTCAAATGGAGAAATTCTTCAGTTAAGAGACTTCAAAAGTAAATATGATATTGAATGCACAACCAAAGAATTCCAGAAAACCTGCAGAGCAATTCCAATTGCGTTAATACATTTAATAAAAAATACAATATTGTCTTCCTATGTTCATATTAAACTACCAAATTTAGTAATAGGAAAAATAAAACTTAATGAAAAAAAATGTGATAATAAATACCTAAACAAATCCTTTAAAGGTAAATTATATCATGACTTTAATAGAAAAGTGAAATATAAAATAACTGAGACACCTGTCACATCTGGTGCTCAACTTTGGAAATTCATAAAATGGCCAGTCGCCCCCAAAATAAAAGAAATGCAGTTCAAAATTATAAACAATTATTACCCATCGGCAGAGACATTGAGAAGCAGATTTGGCTTTGAGGTTGATCAGTGTGATTTCTGTCATACAGCCCCAGAAACAACCCAACACCTGTTTTTTTCATGTCCAGTGATCCAAAGATTCTGGCAAGATTTTCATAATTGGCTTAGGCAAAAAATTAACAACATACAATTCACAGAAAAAGATATTTTGTTTTATAACAGTAAGTTGCCAAAAGAGTCAACAAACTTAGTGAACATCCTCCTGCTTTTGGGAAAATATCAAATCCATAAGAAAAAGTGGAAAAAAGATCTGCCGAACCTCCTGTGTTTTCAAAATGAAGTCAAATTGTATTTATCCTCATTGAAATGTATTCACAACTCAAATCCTTTCATTGATGATATTTGTAACTCTGCTACAGTATGGTTACAAATCTAGGGTCCAGATTGTTGATTGCCTTGTATTTTAATTTATGCTGATTTTTTTAAATATCTTTATACATGATACTTTGAGTTTTTTTTTTTTGTTTTTTTTATCTTTGTTTTTGAAAAGAGCTGTGCCTTGCATCTTTGTGTGTTGTGTCTGCGAGAGTTTTGTAATGATTATATTTCAATAAAAAAAAAAAAAAAAAAAAGTTCAGAGAATGAGTTGCTATGGCAACTTGACCTACCCTGAAACATACCTCCATTTCTGGAACAGAAAGCTGAGGTTATCAACTTCCTTAGCCTCAAACTTACCGTGGGAGCTAGCATAACCTGCTTTCTGGAATATCCCCCTGGATCTATATTTATCTTTTAATTTACAAAATCAAAAGAAAATGTAAAAGTTTGAACAGTTTCCTTCAGAGTTTGGATTCAAAACTTTCTATTAAAAAGCTCATTAAAAACATTGTAACAACTGTAAATTATAATTTACATAATTTTAAAAACACCAGCTGGTCATTGTTGACAGATAAAGTAAATGATCTTCTCCCACATAAACTATTGTATCAGTACTTGTTCTTAGACCTCTTGAATCTTGCTACAAAAGAGCTCTGAAGGTCCTGGAGAAGAAAACTCGATTTTACCACCGTTTTCACATTCTTCACAAATACAAACTCCTGAGCGTTCAACATCTAAAACGCTTTAAAATCAGGTGGAATAAGAACACGCAATTTTCCAGCGTTCATGAACGCATCAGGTTTAGCTAACCAATAGGAATCTAGCAGACGCCTGTGACGTCCCTGATGATGTAAAACGCGGAACCGACCGGCACGTCGATCAATTACCATCAATGAGCAGAGACAATCTTATTATCTGATCCACATCGACTTTAAAAGGTATTTATTACGATTCTGAAGCACGTCTGTAGTAATTTCAATCCGATTTGACCGACTTTCAGCCGCGGCTCGCTATGAATCCACGCGGGCAGAGGCTGCCTGTTGGCAGCAGCGACGTACCTTCGGACCCGCTGGTGACCTCTTGTGACCCCTGAGTGCATCTGCTCTAACGCCGTTTCCCCCCTCAGCTGCTGGGATGGAGCCTCACACAGACTTCATGTTCTGCTGCGGGGCCATCACGGAGGTGCTGAAGTTTGGCCCTCGCCAGCTCCACCCGGAACATAAACGAGTCTTCCTCCTCATCCCAGGTGAGCTTCTCCTGGACTGAAGAAAACCTTTTGATTTATTAAAAACAAAAGAAAAACTTCAGAAAAACTGACTTTTTTTTAAAGACAGTTTGAATTTTCAGAAATTAAAAAAATAATTCAAATATTATGAAGATCTTTTTAATGTTTGTTATTATTGCAACATTTTTCTTAGTATTTTCTAAACTAAAGATCATTTTTTCTTTAACATTATTATTCGGGAATCAGAAGCAGTTAGACTTTATTGATGAGAATTTTTTTTTGTTACTGTAGCAATAAAAGAAGAATAGTGGACATAAGAGAAAAGAGAATATAAAAACAAAAATGTAACATGAATGTAAACAAATAAGGTCGTATACTTTAAAGAGCTATTTATTTATTCTACTTCTGTACCGGTCCCAAGCCTGGTTGCTTTGAGAAGGTTGCGTCAGGAAGGGCATCCGGCGTAAAACATTGCCAAGTTTACCATGCGACTTGTAAATGGCGTATACTTATATAGCGCCTTTCTTCCTACAAGGACAAAGCGCTTTAGTCACACACACATTCACACACACATTCACACACACATTCACACACTGGTGGCGGCCAAACACAGGCGCCCGCCTCCCACCCAGAGGCAAGGTGGGGTTCAGTGTCTTGCCCAAGGACACTTCGACTCATGGGCGTGCAAGGCGGGAATCGAACCTGCAATGTTACGATCATGGGCCGACCGCCCTATCGCTGGACCATGGCCGCCCAGGTTTTGTTCGCTGTGGCGACCCCTGATGCAAAAAGCCAAAAGAGAAAGGACTTTAAAGAGCTATTTACAGACAGTACCAGCAAATATGTGCAAAAAATATCTGCCTCCCTGTGAATTATTGTACAGTGTTATTGTATTTGGTAGGAAGGAGTTCCGGGGATGGTTGTTTGGGAGTTTGTAGCTGCCTAACCATCGACTTTTATCCTTTTCATGAAGTTAATGTGACACTTTGAGTCTGACGCTGTGAATATGAGACTAAACTTTAAAAACTCAACAAACCTTCAACAACAATCCTGTTTTTTACTGCTAAAATATTTTAACTTTTAAAAACAAACAACTAAAAACCACGCGTGCGTCAGGAAGACCCTAAGTTGACCAAGTAGGACAGAAGACATTTTTTACATACATTTATGGTGGGACAGTGGGACAGTGGTTGGCACTGTTGCCTTACAGCAAGAAAGCCCTGGTTCAAATCCTGACTGGGACTGTTCTGTGTTGAGTTCGTGTGTTCTCCTCATGCACACCAGCTTCTTCCCACAGTGCAAAAACATGCTTCATAGGTTTAACAGGCTACACTAAAGTGTACCTGGTGTGTGCCTGGGGTTGTGTGTGGGAGGGATTTTGTGCCCTGGCCCTGACAGACGGCAAATCGTCCAGACTGTACCTGCCTTCACCCAACAGTAGCAAGGACAAGTGCTGGAAACCCCGTGACCCAGAAAGGGAAATAGCGGGTGAAGTAAATAGATAGATAGATGGATGTTGTAGATCAAAATATTCTTTGTGTGTTGTTGAACTGTGTTTTAAATACTTGAATCCATCAACCTTTGTTTTCTGCACAGGAAACCCCGGGTTAGTGGGCTTCTACAAGACCTTCATGCAGGAACTTCACACCCAGCTGGGACACGTGTACCCAGTGTGGGCTGTGAGCCACGCAGGTCACTGTGCTGCTCCGGACTGCATGGACATGGTGGAAGGTAAATGGCTACCTCGCAGTCATCTCGGCCTTTATCTTTAGTTTTATTCCTACAGCAGTTTCTGCATTTAGAATGATACAGTCCTTCACAGATATACTCTGGTAATTGTCCACATCAAGCCCTGAAAACAGTGCAGACTGAACAGTTTAGCTATCAGCCTTGAGTGGCCTTCTAAAGATAATAAACCGGTTTAAATAAGACAATTTCTGACACCGGACTTGAAAATGGAGCTGAGAACCCGAGATGCTGTTTTATGTGGAGCAAAACTTAAAATCTTTGTTTCCATAGAGTTTAACTGTACAAGTTATTAGACATTTTCCTATGCTGGAACAATAAACTGTTTTTTTACTGATGTCTGTCGAATCAACAGAGCAGTGAAAAGAGCCAATGACCCAATTTGAATGCAGGGCTCTGTATCCAAACCGTGAGGGTTTCCACTTGGGAAAAACTATTTCTGACACCGCTACCCCACCAAATACCCCACAGTTGGAGGGGTAGGGTTTTTTTTGGTATCATAGCTGGAGACTATCTAAGCTACTTTTGGTTGAGAGCTGCCAGGCGCTCGTGGAGTGCGGTAAGCTTCTTTAGCCAGTAGGCATGTATCATGTCAGGGCCCAGTGCTGGTCAGTTCTTCATACCTGAGACTCTTTCTTGGATGTCTGCCACTGTGATGGTTACTGGATTCTGTTCAGGGAGGTGGTTCTTTCCTCAGAGAGACCAGCCACTGGGCATTGCTGTTATGTGCTGCCTCTTTCTCCCATGCATATACTTTTCCAGTACTGTTCAGTTTCAGCCTTGGTGGGTCTGCTCTGCTGTTGATCCTGCCACTGAGCGTACACCTGCGCAGGTTGAGTTGCGAAGAGCCTGTTTATCCGTCTGGCTTCATTGGCTACAGCAGATCCCTGGAAAGACCTCAAACATCTCAGTCCAGAGAAGTGCAGAGCTAGGAACACCTAAGTTACTGCGCAGAACCCTTAAGCTGTCAGCCCTCTGGTAGAGGACCCACCCTGCTGCCTATTTGGGTCTCCTAATGCCTTTAAAGATACGGGGTTGTGTCGGGTAGGGCATCCGGCGAAATATACTCTCTGCCAAACCACCTGTGCAAATCGCTGTGGCGACCCCTGACAATAACATGAGAAATTAAAGACAAAAAATGCATTCAATGATTTTCCATTTTAAAGGTAAGTAAATCGCGGTCTGCCATGTTCTGTTCTCACATAGATGCCCGTGCTGCAGCCGAAGATGACGTGTTTGGTCTGAACGGGCAGATAGAACACAAGTTGGCCTTCATTAGAGAACACATTCCCAAAGGAAGCAGTTTGGTTTTGGTGGGACACTCTATCGGCTGTTACATCATCCTGGAGATGATGAGGAGGAACCCTGAGCTCAAGGTCAGTCTCTAGACATCAGTGCATAAGAGATAACTAACATAAAGGATCCTCGGCTGTGCAGGAGGGTTTGGACAAAGTCACTTTGTGGTTAGATTCTTCACTTCAGGTCAGCGGTGGAGCTAGAACATTTTATATGGGGCCAGAACAGTGTGGTTGGGTAAAAATGAGAACAGGAATATGGACTGCCATTAAATGAAAGGATCAAAAAAAGGTTTCCAAAATTGTATTTTTTTTGTTGTAACAGCAGTTCTTTTAACTAAGGTGCAACTTAAACTTAGCTTAAAAAAGCTTTTATTGATGATTTCTTTTAGTCTTTGTTAATAATAGTATGGATATTGAGTCAATATTTAACCCGGGAGCTGTTTTAATTACCGTATATCTGCCACCATTATCTCAGTTACAATAATTCTGAAATCAGATTGTGCTGATATGCAACATTTTACTACTTTAAACAGTTTTCTCAGCTTTCATAATATGTTACGGTAATTCAAAGAGCGTGTTACAGCTAGTTTAAGGGGTTAAGGGTTTAAATCAAGGTTTTTCCTGCAGGAGAACTTTGTTTTCTGTTTTTTGATGCCTCAGTTCCTCAGAGCGGATGAAACCTCTTTGTGGTTTCAGGTCCTCAAGGCTGTAATGCTGTTTCCCACCATTGAAAGAATGGCCGAGTCCCCCCAGGGGAGAAGAATGACCCCACTTCTGTGTCAGATGCGTTACCTGGCCTACCTGCCAGTCTTCTTGCTCTCTCTGCTGCCAGACATCCTCAAAGCCGCTCTCATCAAACTTGTGTTCAGCAGCATCACCTCTCTGGACCACTGCATCCTCCAGCCCACCGTGCAGCTGCTCAGGGGAGACTCTGCAGGTTTGACACTTTCTGGGTTGGTTACAATCCCATTGGTTGTCACACACCGGGGCGTGCAAAATTGATTCTCATCATTTGTAGTCCTCTGATGGAGCGGGGAGGGGCAAACACTCTACCACCAGGCCGCTGAGTTTGTGAAACTAAATAAATATATATATATATGGATTTATTAATTCTATTAAAGAAGACATGAAGGTCGCTGGTATTGGAGAAGAGGACAGGGTTGGAAATACGTCGCTCAATACGTCGCTCAATGAGCTTCCTGCTCCCCTGAAGGGAGCAGGAAGACGACCATCAGGCATCCAGAAGGGGCTGTTTTTCCTTCATAATGCCTCGGGGGCAAATCTCCGGCTTCTTTTTCAGTTGTTCCTGCCTTTGCAACTTCTAATGCGGCGTTCACACAGAACATGATTTGCGCGTCACATTTGGGTCCACTGCCTCTCTTGATGCGCGTCACTGCTTTCACTGCTTGACATATGCTCATAAACCTGATGCTCCAGACGAGGGTGGGAGGAGCTACTGTAAGTTTTTAGCCTCATCGCAACATGAAAGACACTGATAATGTTGAGAGATCAGTTTCATTTATGATGAAGAGCTCTTCAAAAACTTCGGTAATCCCGTCTCCACGTCTGGGTTCATGACATCATTCAGAGATTCTCCCGGTACCGGCAGCTTCACTCCCGCTCTGAGAGCTGTGTCTGGATGACAGCCGCTTCTGCGATGTATCAGGGTCTCTGTGACCCAATTTAAGGCTCACTGTTAACCCAAGAGAGGAAAATAAAAACAAAAATGAAAGTAGGGGACCTTTTTGTTATTGTCTCGATGAAAATAAGAAAAAACATCACAAAGTTCAAGAGGCTCCAGCAGGCTGCCTTTTCATCCCACACCGGCTCTCTGTTTGCCAGCAAAGCCAGCAAGCGAGCTCCGCCAGCCTCCGGGCTGCTGGCTGGCAGACAGAGCCGCCACAGAAGCGACAGGCTGCTGTAGCCACCAGTAGCCGGGACGAGCTCCGGCAACCCCAGCGGGTTAACACAATAGAGGGAAGTTCAGGACAAAAAACGCTCACATTGGATCTGTTTTCTACCTCCTGACCGATTCACTGAAAGCATCACATGCCCAAAGCTGAGTCCCTGATTGGTAGATGCGACGGGGCGACCCAGCCATAGTTGAACTAATTGAACTCTAATGGCACCGCAGGACCTCAGATCGCGTCTGTACCATTGACGGTGTTAATGCAGCTCAAGACCTTTGCAGCAATGAAAATAACATGACTGCAACACCATAAGATAAAGCTTTATTAGAATCAGTAATTTTTTTTCTTTTTAGCCAATTCTATGTACCTTGGGGGCCAGGAAATGAGGATGGTTTTAGAAAGAGATAATACAACAATCGAGAAAAATCTGGACAAGGTAAGGAATACTGTCTATTGAATTCCTAAGAGGATGATCCTTAATATGTTGAAATTGAAAACAGCATTGAACTTTTGTTTTCCAGCTCATCTTCTATTATGGAGCTACAGACCACTGGTGTCCTGTTAAGTATTTCTATGACATCAGACGGGACTTCCCACACGGAGACTTCAGACTGTGTGAAAAAGGTTTCCGACATGCCTTTGTCCTGGATGTGGGCCGAGAAGTGGCAAACATGGTGGCTGAATGGATCTATAGTTCTTTAAGGACTTGAATTTGTTGTTTTCTTAGCTTTTAAAGATCATTTATGGTTTAATTACTGAACCTTTGAAGGTTCTGCAGGATTTATTTGGAGATTTGATGATCAGAATGTGTCCGTTGAGCCTTTTTAAGTTAAAGGCTAAACTGTGAGTTGAGGTTGGTTAAGATTAGTTGTTAAGTTGAAGAGCAGGCTTCACACACCTCAGAAGCAAAAAAAGACACGATGGAAAATGAAAGACATGTATGTCTCTGAAGTTCTGATCAGTACTTTTTCTCATGAAAAGAAAAACAAAATTGTCAGTTTATGCATCATTTAGCTTAATCGTTTTGATATAGATATTTTAAAAGGCCTATTACATGCAAAATCAACATTTCTGAGCTTTTAAGTGTATTTAAATGTTCATTCCTCACTATAAACAAACCCAAAGCCGTATTTTGATCCATTCACACATTTCTGAAGTGTCCTCCGAAAACCTCTCTGAGCACCAGCCCCTCTCAATCCACACAAACAAGTGGGTCCTCACGTTGTGATGTCACAAAGTGGGGAACAGCCCCTTCCAGGAAGAGCACCGCCCCCAGGCTAAGACACACACCCACTTTCTCTGCTGCGCTAGCGGTTGATCGTGCCTTTTATATTTAATGCATAATATGCATATCTGTCTTTGGAAAAGTTTGGATGTTGTTTGTTTTCATGGGCAAAACACAGACACGCTGCTGAGGCAGACTCTAGGATGACATCATGAAGTAGGTGGCACCCACAAGGAACAAAAGGCGGGGTCTCAGAGATCGAGCCGTCTTACTTCCGGGTAGGAAAATGAGCAGTGAAAAGAACTCATTTTTCATTATAAATTTGTTTTTTAGTGTGCCAAAGATATAATATTATATTCTTTTTCCTTACCGCAAAGGGGGGGGTCTAAGGGCAGGGATGCCAGTATAGCTTAGTCAATTTGTTAGTTCGTTTTAGTATTTTCCTATTGAACTCTATGTATTCGTGATCCTTTTGAGTTCATGTTTACTTCGAAGCCCATAGAGACGACTGTTTTTGTGAATTTGGGATATAAAAATAAAATTGAATTGAATTGAATTGAATATATGGACGTAGTTTACTGTAAAAGGCTTAAGAATAGCATGATACAGGCCCTTTAATAACTCCGTTGGGTCAGTGGTCGTAGTTCACATGTTTTAGTTAAATTTCTTTTCACATTTTTGATTCTACTATAATAAAACTGTATATACATTCTTTGTAATAAACTTTTTAAACTTCATCTGCCTTTTTATTCTTTTTAACCTGTCCTGTCAACAGCTGAGCAAACAAATGAGAGCTGGAGGCCACTTGTGTCGAACTCTTGACACATTTTTAGTCCTCTGATCGAGTGGGGAGGGGCAAACACTCTACCACCAGGCCGCTGATTTTGTGAAACTAGCCAATAAATGGATTTATTAATACTATTAACCCTTGTGTTGTCTTAGATGACCCCCCCCCCTTCCATTGAGGTGTTCTCCCTACCATGACAAAGGTGGATAAAGGTGGAAAGATTTCATGTAATCCATGGACACCAGTGAAGATCACAAATCATTGAAGAAAAAAGGTTCAGAGCACTGTCTAGTGGGTCTAGATGACCCCACTGTCTAGTGGGTCTAGATGACCCCCCACCCAATGGTAAAGTGCCTAGGATAGAAAAAGGGTTACAGAAGACATGAAGGTCACTGGTGTTGGAGAAGAGGACAGGGTTGGAAATACGTCGCTCAGTTGCTTTGAGCTTCCCTGATGGGAGCAGGAAGACGACCATCAGGCATCCAGAAGGGGCTGTTTTTCC
>JAUDJI010000361.1:0-14552 GCA_037389245.1 Oryzias sinensis | reverse complement strand
TTCCACCATCCATTTTAGAAGAACATAAACACTCACCTGAGCACAGGTGTTAGCTCACCTTTGCACTAACAGTTTGCATGACTGAATGACTGAAATATTTCACACTAGTTGGTTTTAAGGCATAAGTATGCGTGTGAACACTATCTGTTTTGTATATATGTCGACAGGTGGACATTTTTTGCAGCTAGCAGTAGGTTTATAACATTTGAGTGTGTGTGTGGACAGGCTCCGCCCTTATTGTACTACATTTGAACCTTACCATAATGATTAACAACCAGTAAACTTGTTGCTTTATGCTGCTTCATGGTCTTATCCCCCTTCCCCTCCTATTATCACCTCCTACCCCCCCTCTCTCTATCGCCCCTCTCTCTTCTTCCCCTCTTTCCTTTTCCGTCCGGTCCAACTCCAAAGATTTTCAGACATGATTGAAATTAATAAAGTTTGGCTCAATTACAAAAGGGGTTTATCCAGACATACCTTTGGTTTGTCTGAAGATTAATAACCCCTCTTGTTAAAGTAAAATATGTCCAACACAAGAGGCCCTCAGCTCTCATCTGTCTGCCCAGCTGTTGGACAGGACAAGTTAAAAAAAAAAAAAAAAAAAGTCTAACACAAGACTACACTTAACACACCTACCGCTATCTTCACTAAAGGAGGCAGGGTCATCACTAAACAAATGGCACATGGGGCAGGAGAAAGGAGGAGAGGCGGAAAGGGTGGTGGCCATGCTAGGTTCTAAGCTAAGGCTAGCGGTGTTTAGGTAAAGAGAAGTGGTCTATTTAGCAATATGAGAAAGTGAACAGCAAGCGGTTTAACAGTGGTGAATTCGCTAATAAAAGGTACTAGATGTGAATATTAACCCAATATAAAACTTTTTTTTAAATGGTTTATTTCAAGCAATCAAATAAGAATAATACACAAAAGCAATACAATCATACAGTAACTAATCAAACTTAGGATAATTAGGCATCTTAATAAATATTGCTTGAAAGGGAGTGGAAGGAAGCAAACTTATATAATCCCACCCCGTTATACTATAACCATTTTATTAAATTATTTATCAATATCCGGTTCCTAGCTTTTATCAGACAGAATTAAGAATCATAAGGTATCGATAAAGCACATGCCAAAGATGAAATACTTAATTATTACGTAAAAAATAACTATTTCGGAAATCAACATGACAAATGCAGATCATTTATCTAGAATATTAGAAGATTATGTTACTCATAAAAGTCATTCATATGATTATAACATAATACTATATCAGTAAAATACACAACACTGTTTCAGGAAATTTCATAGCAAAATTTCATCAAGTATCAAAAGTTAAAAACATGTGCAAAATTATGTTACATTAGGAAAGATTTTCAATAATTGATAAATCATTTGCTTTACTATTTTTTGTATTTTTTTATTTTTTTATGTTTTTTTTTATAATAAAGTTATGCTCTAAGGGAAAATAAAAAAGTCCATAATCTATCGATTGTTCTTCTGCTGATTAACAGCCGTTCTTCTGGGTACAAACAGAGTTTATAGTTCTCTTCGATGTTATGTCTGCAGACATTAGATTCAGGTCCATATCCTTCTTCAGCTGATATCAGCGGCGGTGAAAGTTGAGGTCAAGTTGTCTATAGGTCAAAACTCTCTGCTGAGAATCAGGTTACGTCAGACATTCGGAGAAAGTGATGAATCAATCAACTTGAAATATGAAAAAACTTAGAGCAAGCAATAGTATTCAGGCTCATGCCAAACAAGAGAGCCGCAGTCAAGCACTACCAACAAACAGTGGAATACGCTCACCTGGAAATGACATCACAGGAGGTAGCTGTGGGACCAGTCAGAACATACCATCTCTTGTTTATTGGTGCAGGCGCAGTTTCAATGGGCAGTGAATGGACAATCAATCTGTTAATATACCCAGTCGTACATCAGTGACGTCAACTCAGGACACAACCAACTGAGATCACATGACTTATTAAGGTGCTTTTTGTGCTGATGTTGCTGTCAGCGTGTTACCTTTCAGCCTCAGGCTTCAGACCGTAGTTGGAAACCGCTGTTAAGTCCGGTCCGGATGCAAACGGTAACTAATGAAGCGGGACACCGTTGCTATGGAACAGGCTAGAAGCCTTTTATTTCTTTGCGGAGTATAGGCGTGTATGATGGCGACCGCGCGTGCTGTGTGTGTGTGTGAGTGTGTAAGGAAAGGAGAGGGGGTGTGAGCGCAGAGCGGGAGTGTCGGAGAACCGTAATAAAAAGGTGTCTCCCCCAAAAGAGTGTTTTGGAGTCTTTCTGAACCCACTTTGTGCAGAAACCGCCTTTGGTCCTGGAGAAGATCTCCCGTGTGTTTCTGACTACGGTCAGAAAAGAGAAGTCATCGCGCAGGAAAGGTTCAACACTTGGATCAAACTGTTAGTTCAGCACGTCTGCAAACACTTCCTCATTCAGAACTCAGAGAGAGCACATAAGATGGCCGAGCAGCCCCCCTTTTTCCTCCCCCGTGCATCCCCTCAGGAGCGCCCAAGGCCACGCCTCCTTCCGTCGCCGCCTTGCCTCCATGACAACCGCAGTCACAAAAGTCTGAAGGAGGTCTGTGGAAGGCGGAAATACTGCTACGTAGTCCTCAGAACGTCTATGTTTGATAGTTTCAGCATTGTATAGTGTAAATGCAAAAATCAGATACGGGTCACTTTTAAAAGATGATGGAAGTGGGTTGTCAAAGAAATCGGATATAGTCAGAAAATCAGATATGAGCATCAAGACCTGCAGTGTAAAGGCAGCCAAGGTGTACCGGGCATGTCCCACTAGGCGGAGGCCCTGGGGAAGACCCGGCGAACGCCTCGAGGTTCCTCCAGAGGGGCTGGATGAAGTGGGGGGAGCATCTTTGCTAAGACTGCTGCCCCCGCGACATGGAAAAGCGGAAGAAGATGGATGGATGGATGGATGGATGGATGGATGGATGGATGGATGATGGATGGATGATGGATGGATGGATGGATGGATGGATGATGGATGGATGGATGGATGATGGATGGATGGATGGATGGATTGACATGACACCTCCTGAGGACTGTCCGGTCTCTGTATGACCAGCATGAGATGGTTCACATAGCCGGCAGTAAGTTGGACCGGTTCCTGGTGGAGGTTGGATTCCAGCAGGGCTGCCTCTTATCCCCAGTTCTGTTCATAGTCTTTACTGAAAGAATTTCTAGGTGCAGCCAGAGGCTGGAAGGGGGTCTACACAAGAACTACCAGCCCTGGGAACGCCTCAGGGTTCTGGAACTGGAGGAAGTGGCAGAGGAAAGGGAAGTTTGGACATCTTTGCTTAAATTTCTCCACTGATCCAAAAGGAAGAAGATGGATGGATCTTCTCTGAAGTCCTCTTCATGTTTGTAAAGGTGAAATCTGGACAGAAAACAGCAGGATGATGTTCACTTTCTCAACTTCTTTAAATTCTCGCAGAACTTCCTGCAATTCTTTCAGACTCGATTCCTTTGTAAAAAGATAAAGAAACCTGAATGTTTAGGGAGAACAGGTGTGGTTTGGCGTTTGAACAGCTAATTGGTCGACCAGTTTGTCAACTTCAGGTGAACTTGACACTTTCAGTTCAGACAGACAGCAGCATGAAGCTCAGCGGTTTCACCTGTGGACTGCTCCTCCTGGTCTTCTCCTCCACAGGTGAGTCTGATCGTCTCACATCTTTAGTTCAGATTCAAACCGTCCTTCATGTCCAGCTAATGAGCTTTCAGGATTCAGATCAACAGTCAAACCAGACGCTTCTCTTCCTGGTTTGAGGTCTGGACGCTCCGCTCAGCTCAGACGTGTTTTTCAGGTCTGGTTCTCCATTTGACTCAATGTCTGTGATTCACTTCTGGAAACTAACAGTAATACAATAAAAGTTTAAAAAGTTCAGAAATAATTGAAAAGTTACATTAGAATTTACAGAAAAGGATTTTATCTGGATAATTTTAAATCTAGGTTTGAAAGAGGTAAAAAATGTAGTTGTTTGAAGACCAGAAAGATGAACAACAGTTATAAAGAAGTGGAATTAATGTTGAAAGAACAACACAACAACAGGGGTGTTGAAGTCAAAGCCCTCATAAAATCTCTGAAAGCTCAAACAGATTTTGAAGTTTCTTGTTGGAACGCTGGCAGAACCGGTAATCAGGAGTGAAACCACAGATCCAGCAGATTACAGATCAACCAGGAAACACTGAAAATAACAACAGTAGAGAGAAACTCTGAAGGCTCAGAGTTGGGCCAAGATGGGCCCTTGGTCCAAATATCACGACCTCTGGTTTTTCCTCATTAGATTTTAAAAAGTTCTGGGCTAACCAAACTCTAACGTCCCCCAGACAGTTAAGTAAGGGCATCAGGGGGCTGCTTCCATTATTTCTAACAATGGGCATGTACAGTTGGCAGTCATCTGCATAAAATGATATGACAAGCCATGTTTCTTAAAACTTTAAGCTAAAGGAAGCAGGTATAAAGAAATGGGCACAGGTCCTAAAATTGAACCCTGGGGAACTCCAGAAAAAACTGGAGCAGAGGACGAGGTGGGTCCCCCCATCCTAATGGGATCTATGTCATTCAGACTGTCATGAAAAGATCAGATACAGGTCGCATAGGGGCAAAAAAAATTGGAATTGGCTCGTTTAGCCTGCAGTGTCAACGTAGCCTTAGTTTCCAGTCATTCTGCAGGATTTTTCAAGCAGAAAAGAGCAGAGTGGACAAAGGCTTTTTTCCAGCTCTGTGCAGCAAATGGATCAGAAAGCTCTCCCCATTAATGAGGAGGGGGGCTGGGTCTGCGCCATGTTTCCTGAAGTCAACTATGATCTCCCTGGTTTTGTTGGTGTTCAGGGCGAGGTTGTTCTCTGAGGACCAGGGGCCTCATTTCTAAAGGTTGCGTACGCACAAAAGAAGGCGTACGCCACTCTCTACGCAATAGTTGAGATTTATAAAAAGCAAACTTGATGGGAAAATGTGCGGTCCTCCACGCAAGCTCTGACCCAGGCGTACGCACAAAAACGGGTGAAATGAGAAACGGCGACACCGTCGGCAGATGGAAGAAACACGTGAAAGTGAAAATGACAATCCTGCCTCTCAGAAATAACATGAAGACTTCACAAAGCAAGTCTGACAATTAACAGCTACACCAACACCCGTTTGATCGATCAGCAGTGAGACAAACAAAAAAAATCAAACCAAAATTACAACAGAAATTCAAATGAACACATATTTGGAAAAAGAAAAGTGAAATATGTTCTGCAATATTGGCATGTGTGCAATTCATCCTCATAAATAATATAGTTAACAGAACAAAATAATGTACAAAACTGATATTCTCCTCAGTGTGTCCGTCTGGAGGAGCAGATATCGGTGTGGGCGTGCGGACGGACGGACAGATGTATTAATTGTCCACTGGGGAAAGTTGTTTTCATAATAAAACATTTCTTCATAAGCTATGGAATTATGGTATTCATGCATATGCCTTTAGTTTGTTTTATTTTTGATAAAACAATGTATGGCGTATGTCTCAACCATTCAGAAAGCAACAAGAAATTACATTTACGCTGATCAATTTCCCATTTCCACGTGGATTATTACCGACATCTGTAGCTTGTCAGATGTAATAAATGGAGGGAAATAAAATGCTCCATCACAATGCGGAATGACACACAATGGCTGATCTTAGAAGATGTGGCAAATGGAAGAATTCAGAGTGAACGCATCTTTAGACAGCAAGAAGACTTGCTGACAAACGAGGACGAGTGGCTGATGAGCCGGTTCTGACTTCCTCCAGCCGTCCTTTTGGACCTCTGCGGGCTTTTGGGCCCGGCGTTACAGAGGAGCACTCGGAGGAACCACGCGTGTCACCCGGTGCATCTGGCGTGTCGGTGTGTCCCCCCCCCTCCCCCGGTGGCAGATACACTCTGGGGATGCAGCGCTAGAAGTTTTTTTTGCCTCGACTTTGATGTCCGACCATTTATTTCATTTCTTTTTTATTTCGGCCACGGTCCGAGGTTGTGAGGCTACAGCATTTACGGCGTCTGCCACCGTTTGCCGCTCACGTGCCTTTTTGACATTAGTAATGCCCACACTGTGCCCTCCAAACAACACTTTTCTCCTCTTTTCCACCTCGCCAACGATAACTTCTACTTCACATTGAGTGAAGTTACGTTTTTTTGTTTTCCTCTCTGTGTTTGCCATGGTTTCGCAATCAATGAATATTCATTTGTGGGCGTTTCACGGACTATTTATGGGCAACTATAGGCGTGTCATGTAGCCGCAAAAGCTGCGCTGCATTTAGAATCGGTTGTGATTTATTAAGGGAAAGATGCGTAGGATGTGCGTGCGCACGGTTTTATAAATCCGAATATTTCTGTGCGTACGCACGTCCTATGTTTCATCCGTACGCCACTTCTGACGCAAATCCTACGCAAAGTTTTAGAAATGAGGCCCCAGGTTGTCGGCTTTAGGACTTCCTCTCTGTAGGCAGACTCCTCCCCCCTGGGAATGAGTCCGACCACTGTGGTGTCGTCGGCAAACTTGATGATGCAGTTGTTGTTGTGGGCTGGACTGCAGTCGTATGTGTAGAGGCAGTACAGCAGGGGGCTGAGCACACAGCCCTGTGGGGCGCCGATGCTCAGTGTGCGGGTGGAGGAGAGGTGGGGCCAAGTCTCACAGTCTGTGCTCAGTTTGTGAGGAAGTTGTTGATCCATTTGCATATGATGGGTGGGAGGCCGAGAGTGAGCAGTTTATTGCAGAGTCTGTCCGGGATTGTTGTGTTTAAAGCAGAACTGTAATCCACAAAGAGCATCCGGACGTAGCTCTGCTGCTGCTCCAGGTGGTTCAGCGTGGAGTGGAGAGCCACGGCTACGGCGTCCTCTGTGGATCTGTTGTTGTGGGATGCGAACTGGTGGGGGTCTCTGATGTGCTGGAGCATCAGCCTTTCAAAGCTCTTCATTATTACCGGAGTGAGGCCACTGGCCGATGGTCATTAAGGCTGGTGGTAGGAGACGTCTTTGGCACAGGGATTATGGTTGCTGATTTCAGGCAGGATGGGATTACTGCCTGGGCCAGGGAGAGGTTAAAGATGTTAATAAAGGTGGGGGCGAGCTGGTGGGCGAATGCTCTGAGCACTTTGCCAGGTCCGTCTGGGCCAGCAGCCTTCTTGGGGTTCACTGTTAGGAGAACTTCAGGGAAGCATGATACATGGTGTCAACCTTTTTGAGACATGAAGATGAGGCATTTATGTACAGAATATCACCATAATCCAACACAGATAGAAAAGTTACAGCAACAAGACGCTTTTTTACTTCAAAAGAAAAACACAACTTATAACGGAAGAAAAAGCCAAGTTTAAGTTTGAGGGTTTTTTGTACAAGTTTTTCTATATGAGGTTTAAAGCTCAGGGAGTCGTTAATCTAGACACCAACGTTCGTTTACTCATGAACCACCTCTATGACATTTCCATCCAAGGCAGACACCATTAGAATTGTTTCAGGGATCTTCTTTGACTTTGAAAACAACATTAGTTTTGTCTTGTCAGCATTGAGAACCAATTTTAACTGAATAAGTGAATGCTGGACAGCAACAAAAGCTTTCTGCAAGGTTTCAATGGCCTGAGCAAGAGATGATCCATAACAGTAAATGACTGTGTCATCAGCATAAAAATGTCAAGTCATTAATATACAAAATAAATAGAAGGGGGCTATAACTGAGCCCTGTGGCACCCCCCTGTGGACAGTAACAAAAACAGACCGTCATGTTTATTGCATTGGGTCCAGTTATTCGGGTAATTAGAGAACCACACAACTGCATCTCTGATAATCCAAGGCTGAGTAATCTGCTTTTTAAAACAGCAGGGTCAATAAGGTCAAAAGCTTTGGACAAATCTATAGAAAGTGATGTACAGTACAGTTTTTTATCAAGTGCCACAATAATGTCATTTATCACCTTAATATTAGCGGTGTTGGTACTGTCCTTTTTTCTAAAACCGGTTGAAATATAGAAAGAATGTTATTATAGTAAAAGAACTCTTTCAACTGGTCACAGACTAAAGATTCCAGAGTTGGAATCTTTATTTCAACTGGTTGAAGAAAAAGAAAATAAAGCTGCTAGAATGACCCAGTCAATCACCAGACTTGAATCCACTTGAAAATCTTTGGAAAGAACTGAAGATCCGGGTTCACAGAAGAGACCCCCGGAACCTTGAAGATTTGAAGGCAGTTTGTGTGGATGAATGGGCCAAAATCCCACCTGAGCAATGTATTCCACTGGTTTCTCCATACAGGAGGCGTCTTGAGGCTGGAATCACCAACAAAGGTTTTTGCACTAAGTATTAAATAAATTTCAGTAAGCGTGTTCAATACTTATTCCCTGTGCCATTTCACTTTATTACACATAACTTCATTTATAGACATAAATGTTTGGATTTCTTTCTATGTGTGCATTACTTGGGTTGATGCCGACATCTGGTGAAAATTTCATGTCAACACCTCGATTAGAAATATGTTTTTTGAGAGAAATGTTGACGTGTTCAATATTTATTTTCCCTGCTGTAAATGTGATATTGGCCTATAGTTAGTCACGGATGGATAACCTTCTTTTAATAAAGGCAAAACAAACGCTGATTTCCAAACTGATGGAATTTCTTTAGGTTTGATTGAAGGATTTAAAAGAATTGTAAGTGATTCTGCAATAAAGTCTGCTGCCAGTTTCAAAAAGTAAGGCTCCATTAAGTCTGGCCCAGGAGGTTTTCTGTGATCTAATGCCTTTAAGGCTGTATGCACTTCATGCACAGTAAAAGGTACAAAGTTAAATGGATCCCCAGAAAACATGCGGGATTCTCTGCAAGAGTTTGTTGAATACATTCCTGCAGAATCAAACCAGGAACCTGATGATAAAAAATGCTGATTGAAGCAATCCAGGACTTCAGTTTTATCATTAACTACGACAGAATCTTTAACAGAAGTAGGAAGTATTTGATCATTTTCCAGAATTTCTGTGGGTCATTAAGGTTCTCAGTAATGACAGACAAAAAATATTCTGATTTGGCCTTTTTTATAAGAGCGGTACACTTATTCCTAAACTGTTTGAAAACAGGCCAATCAGAGGAACAATCAGTTTGTCTTTCCTTTTTCGATGCTTTATTACGCCCATGTATAATATCATGAATAGTTCCTGTTGTAACGGTTTCAGTTCCTTTGTGTTTTGTTCCTGGATTTACTGTTTTATTTTGTAGTATTTCCTGTTTTGTTGTTGTTTCGAGTTTTACCTTGCCCCATCAGTCCTGAGTGTTTCCACCTGTGTCTTGTTGCCTTGTATGTATTTAAGTCCTGTCTTTCCCTTCCTCCTGTGCTGGTCCATATTGTGTAGTTCCCCGATGTAGAGTTTTTCGAGTTTCGAGTTTTGCCTGCCTGTTGCAGTGGTTTTGTTTTGTAGTTTCGACTTTATGTTATTAAACCTTCCATTCCCTGCATCCTCCTGCCTCCTCTCCTCTCTGCGCCTGGGTACCTCCCATTAGTGATGGGACGATGATACCTCAAGGAGTGTATTGACACTAAACAAACTGTGTCGGCACTGTATTGATACTGTGTTGATCACCCAATAGTGACCCCTGCAGTAATTATGAAATCATTGCAGGTAAAGAAATTCCTTGTTCGTGTAAATACTAAAACTGAGATGGTGTGTAAAATATAGCAAATTAGAGTAAAAATGCAGAGTTACAATTTTTTTTACTTTTTATGTGCACATTTGTCAACTTAACTGTTAAATCATATGAAATAAAAGACAAAAAGTGATTAGTTCATGAATTTTTATTGAGGAACAAAATTTTTTGGAGTCTCTTTGCTTCAAGGCGATTTCTCCTCTTACACACCAGCTCCCCAGCCTTGGAAAATACTCTTTTGCATCATACAGACGATGATGGTGAGCAGAGAGTTTTAAGTGCAAGTTGATGAAGATGTGGGCATATTTCCTTGTTCCATTTCCAATATTGCAAAGAATATTGGTTTCTGGGTGTGTTTGTTTCTGCCAGGTAGCGTTGGACTTCAATAATGGAGTCGGCTGTTGCGTTCCTCGTCTTCTGGGTCTCTGCAACCTCCATATCTAACGTTTTCCAAAGAATGTGCCCTAAAGAAATATTTAATCATTACTTTATTATCACATGATAATAAACAGGTGATACAGGAGATCCCTGAATCCCTCATTTTCTACAAAGCTGAGTGTCTGACAGTCTTTGATCATATTGACCACTGCCTCATCCACTGCTTGCTTGTTAGGAACTGCAAGCCAAAAGGAACAATTTTTTTCAAAAGCTTAATAAAAGGACTGTAATTTTTACAAACAATATCAAATAGACATAAGACGACATGGTGGTGTAGTGGTTAGCACTGTTGCCTCACAGCAAGAGGGTTGGAGGTTCAATACCAGGCCTGGAGCCTGTCTGTTTGCATGCATGTTTTTTTTTAGCACAATTTTTAGTGAGAATTTCAACATTCCTGAGGTACTCTCACGAGTATCTGCCAATTCTTTATTGTCATGCCGAGCTCTATAATGCCTCAGCATTGATGAAGTGCTCTTATTGATATAAGATAGCTCTGTGGAGCAGAGCCGACACTTCACCTACAATAACATAAAGTTAATTTATCTGAAAACAATTCAAACCTCTTACCAGAACATTGCATTAAAAAAATAGACACCCTATCTCATGATTACGAGATCAGGATCTTATAATTACATGATAACATGAATAAAGCAACTGTAAGGCTCTTTAACTGACTATCATATGTATCACAGGTCATTCACTTGATAAACTGATAAAGTGAGTGCAATGCGCCACCTTAAAAAATAGTAAATAAAGGAGAAAAAGATTGACCTTGTTTGGCGTCACAAGATCAAAATTATTCCACACCGAGGAAAACTTCCTAGGACGATCCATGATCAAGCAGAACTCCATCCGACAAACCCACGACATGTTGATACAGTTTGTGTCCTTATAAACACACTTTGGCGCAGCACATCCAAACTATACAGTTCCTGTATCGGTCACGTGATTCTTTCTTAAAGCAATACACGCACCTATACGAGGTTTCCCTCTTGAGCTCTCGGGACTGTGCTGATGCACCAGTGTTGCTCGTCCCATCACTACTTAATTCTACATTCTACATTCTACAAAACCTTCCTTAAAAAATGTCCAAGCTCGCTTTACGTCTGGCAGTAGACCAATATTTACCCAATGAACTAATGACAGATCATGATAAAAAGCTTGCTCATTAAAATGTTTAAGATTCCCCTACAGACTATACATGGTTTACATTTAGGAATTTTAGTGTTTCTGCAAACAGCAACAACACAATGATCACTCGCATCGTTACAAAAGACACCAAGAGAAGAACATTGAAGAACATTTTAATTTTTAATTTTTAACATTTTTAATTAATTTACTTTAGTCAAAAGCTGCTGTAGTGAAGATAATGCCTCTGTTGAGCAGATGGAGGCCTGGAACATCCAACAACAGGAATAGAAAGAGATTTTACTATTTCTACATTCAAAGCCAAAAACTTCATTGTTTGCAGATCAATTGGGACAAAATAAAAGAAGCATTGAATCTTGATTTGACAGCAACACCGCCTCCTTTTTTTAGTCTGTCAGTGCGATAAACATTGTACTGAGAAATGTTGATATCTTCATCAGTAATAGATGTAGTTAACCAAGTTTCAGAAATTATAACAACATCCACACCTGGGAGCCGGTTTAGCTCGTGCTGGTTTGCGGCGCCTTCCATCCGTGAAACCAGGGTTCGAATCCGGGCTGCTCCCTGTTCCCTTCTCTACTTCTCTGCCGGTCCCAAGCCCGGTTGCTTTGAGAAGGTTGCGTCAGGAAGGGCATCCGGCGTAAAACACTGCCAAGTTTACCATGCGACTCGTTCGCTGTGGCGACCCCTGATGGGAAAAGCCGAAAGAGAAAGAAGATAACAACATCCACACCTGTAGATTAAACCCAATTGAACCCCGGTTCCCTGCATGTCAGTCCTTCACCTTACCAACCGAGCTACCCAGCCACCTACTAAGTAATGCCATCGTCCACAAATGTAAACACTTATCAAAAGTGAAGAGTACAGACCTCAGAATAAAAACAAACTTCACAGGAGCAAAGTGCAGGCTCAGGCCTGTTAGCTCCAGGAGGATGAGGTCGTCAAATTTCAACAGCATTCATAGATAATAATAATAATAATGGATTAGATTTATCTGCACTTTTTCTTGTTGCTTAAAGCTCTTACAATGTGTCCATTATTTATTATTCATTCCCTCTTTATTCATACTTGGTGATGGTAGCTACTGTTGTAGCCTCAGCTGCCCTGGGGCAGACTGACAGAGGCGTGGCTGCCATTTCACGCCTACGGCCCCTCTGACCATCACGGGGACATTCATGCACATTCACACACCAGTGGAGCCACACTGGAGGCCACAACGACAGCTAGCTGGGGGGAGCGGGGATCGATCGCCGACCCTTGGGTCATTGGACGACCTACCACCTGAGCCACTGCCGCCCCCACGCAGATCCACGTGTATACATTCCATAAAATATTGACTGCCAAGTTTAAAATGATAAAATGATACAAAAGATGCAGTAAAAAATGTTAAAAACAGCAAAAACAAAGACAGACACTTAACAGACAGAAGAACATGCCGCCATCTTGGAATTGTATGGACTGTTTTATAACTTTTCTTAGGTGAACCTCATACTCTGATGAAAAATAGTATATGGTTACCCTGATGATCAGCCTCCCCTTCACTGTCACTCACAGTGGAACCACATGAACCCCCACTTTACAAGCATGTATAAACCAGGTGTATCCAGAAAACTGCAGTGCAGGGAAGGTCAGCCTCATGCCAGAGGGGGGAGGAAAGGTGGAGGAAGTGCCCTACCACATAGATTGCTGAGGAAATCAGGGCAACCCCTGCAGGTCATGTGGTAAACGATGGCCTACAATGGCTGTGGGGTCAAAAGGTGCAGTCAAATGTTGGAAGAACCATCGTAAGTCTATCAGTTAGATATTTCAATGTGAGATCAGGGGATCAAACTCTCTATGAGGAGATGTTGTTTTTTTGCATGAAATTTTCACAGATGCATCATGAATCATGTTTCATGTTAAAACCACTGAAGAAGTCAGAGTAAACCATGCAAAGAACACGTAAACCGGCGCCTCATTGAATTTCTTCACATTGACATTCAGAGAACAGAGCAGAAATCACGTCAGCACCACGGTCAGCTCCTACCGGAGCCCCCACATGCTTTGTTTTAAATAAACAGTGGAATTCCCCTGATCCACGTATGAAATGTCTGTGTTTGGTGATCCATGCATGATATACGTCATCCATACGTGTTTCCTGTGTTCGTCAGTCGTCGATGTGCACAGATGTTCACATTCATGGACACAGCAGGGTTGTGTTGTTATAACTACCTCTCTGCAGAAATTTCTATTGTAGATTTTTTTCTTTTGTAGATTTTGTACTTCGTAAATTGTGCTCTTCATTTTGTGAAATTATTTTATTTTATTATTATATTATTCTGCGAGTTTACTTCTCTCTTGCATGTTTGCACTGAATAGTGAGCGGCTTTAATTTCACTGCATGTGTGTGTGATGCGAATTGTACATGTGTACAGTGACAATAAAGTCATTCTATTCTATTCTATTCTATTCTATTCTATTCTATTCTATTCTATTCTATTCTATTTTATTCTATTCTATTCTATGTACGTCGGGTTTCAGCCGACGGCTCTTTACGATAATTCGGTTTTGAGTCGTTAAAAATTGGTGGTTGGTTGAGAATTACGATCTTCATGCATAGTTTACGTAGTTTATACGCAGTTATTCTGTGAGTCTTACGAAATAGTGTGTGGTTTTTGTGAGATGCTTACGTAAATGTGTGTCTTTCTACGACCGTTCCACGTTTGTCTAACAGACTTTTCATACATGAACCACAATGTTTAACTTCTATATCACGTATACGGCACACATTTCACGTTCAAATTATGTAATTGATGCATGAATCACTAATGAGTTGCATGTAAACAGCGGCATAATCACTCACGGTTCATGCACGACTCATGCGTGTGAGGAGTAGTGTTTATGAAACGGCCGATCTGTCACTCCTCCAGCAGTCTATGCCGAGTGGGGGTCTCATGCTCCCCCTGTCCCGTCTCTCATGGGGCGTTGACTGGTGCAGCGCAGAATGAGACCATGTGGAGTGGGTGTGGATGCGCCGGGCCTTTTCTTGCTGATCTCCCCAGCTGCAGATCGTCTTGGCATCTCATGAGGGCCGAGGCGGGAACCAACGACTCAGACATTATAGAAATATCTGATTTCAAAGATCAAATGATCCATCTTCCTTTAGGGATTTGAATCATGAACTACACATTTAGAGCTTCTGACTTGCATCAGTCATGAAGTGAGTCACTTTTGCTGGTCATCCACCATGACTTGCAGTTTACATTTTTGAGAAACGCCTTAGCAGTGATGCAAACTTTAATACTGTTGTGAG